>JAQFZF010004722.1:0-10378 GCA_034695365.1 Enchytraeus norvegicus
GTAGGATCGATCCGGATTACTCCAAGTTGTATGAGAGAAACACTACTCTCACGTATACATACAATAGTCACACCGAGACACACGAACAGCAGAATCGAACCCACGACCCATCGCTGCTGGTGTCTAACGGCGAGTTAGGACCGCTCCAAAGCAGGGCGATATGGAACCTCAACACCTACTGAATATTAATCGCTGGTAAAATTAATGTGCCTGGAAAAGCATAATGTGAAGGAAGAAATAGGCATTATTGGATTGGATAGAACATCTGTAATGCGTAGATTGCACTGCCTAACGGCAAGTACATGGCATATAACTATATGTATACCATGAGTTTGTATGCTCATACTTTCTTGGAGACAATTTATTTCAGAGGGATATCCTTAACCAGTGACTGAGTTAATCGGCTTTTACGAAACACGTACAGCTTTCGGTTGGTTTATTCTTATGTTTTTAGGATCTAGCGCGTCTATAACCTTTAATAAATGAACTATAAGTATTAATGCTTCTCTGTTAGATTACAATTGCAACAATTGCAATGCTTACCGATAGATAGTATAGAAGTTCAGTTGGTTCCCACAGAATCACACGGCGTAGTTGACATCAGTAGAGATGACAAGAGCCCCTTGAGTGAGAGTGAGAGAAGGTCCTACGTAAGTTACCCCCTGGATGCTTGGTATTTCAAGTCCCGTCCCATAACCAACTTTAAACAGATTTGGAAGGATAAAATTTGTGCTAGCCATGGAAATAATCTTAAAGAGATTATTCCGTGGCATCTCTCCAAGATACAAGCGCTCTACGGATATCTGCGGTAAAGGTGCAGAAATTTTAACATAAATCCTGTTGCCTCTTATTGATGGATGCAATTTCAGAGTTTGATTCACTGCCAGCGTGACGAGATTTGCAGTTGAGCCATCAGGGAGTCTGGCAAATATGTCAATTCTTCCCATAAAGGTGCCGTTTACAGCCTTGGGGGTGATGGACATTGTTGGGGCGACTGTGGTAGTCAGATTCAACTCAACATATGCCCCCGGGTAAATATCAGCTGCTCCTGGGAACATTGATCCCAAGCAGCCTTTCGTCGAGCAGTTTATAGCGAAAGTTGAACGAAAATCGGCTGGAAATATGTCCTTTGTCAGATGATACCATAGAATGTTATTCTTGTAAAGGACATAACCGAGTGTATTCGCCACGTACTCGTTAATGTAGCCGGTTACCATGCGAGTTGGTGCCGGGGTCCAGATATAAGGTGCAACTATAGGATCCGCGGCGGTGTCGGAACCATATAACACTTCACCCCTATGCGCTGTTTCGATGCAGACATTACTAGTAAACCTTGGAACGTCAATCAGACTGTAATCAATCTCAAATCCATTGCCAAGCTCTATCCTGGTCTTTAGAGACTGTAAAAGTGTAGCTGCATTAATGTTGATTGCCTTCTGCGCAGCGACACAAATTTCATTTTCTAGCGATATCCTCACTGGGCGCTCCACTAGCCCAGAAAAGAGGTTATATAACCAGGAAGCTCCACCACTAAATCTAACACTTAACTTAGAGATTGAACAGGAACAGCTGAGCATGTGAATGGTTGGCTTGCCCTCGTAAACCTCAATTCGGGCACTGGCTGATGCTGAGGCTTCACTCACTGTTGCTACAAAATTTCCATGATCAGTCCACTTTATAAACGAAAAGTGGTATTTGTACCACCAATTCCCTGTTATTCCGATATTGGCATTTTGGAGGGACCAGGTTAAACCAGAGCCAGTATCGATGGCAACAGTTGACGTTGGTTTGATGAAGCCATTGATCTTCATATTGCTTATCACGTAGTCCGCACCTCCAACTGTTAAACTGGCGTGACCGCTCTGATCCGGAATAGAAGACTGAGTGCTGAGATATTTCTGCACTACGTTGACCGCCGTTCGTCCGGCATAGTTCAACCCGCCCATGGATACTTGAACTTGGAACCCTGGGCGTCTTAACATCTGGCTACTGGCGATAGGCATAAATAGAAAAGCCAACAGTACTATGTTCAAAATTGGAAATAGTCTGGAAACTGCCATAACGAAGATGACAATTGTGAGCTGAGAGTTAACTTCTATGAAGACTCCGCGTTATAGCGTCTGTATTTAAATTATTGAACGCCAATTCAAAACGCCTAAGACTTTTATATGTTTAGCCGCTCATGCAATGAGCTACTAATTAGGTTGAGCTCAATGATAATGTAAAGACTAGTTATTTTAATACGTGTAGGACCTGATTTAAAACATGTAGAGTAGGCCTATCTAATGTAACACTACTGAAGAATCTTCAAGAAAATATTTCTTTCTCAATGTTTTTGGAAATGATTTCTTACCATAAATACTAAATGCACTTCCTTTGTACTATTGTCATATCAAGCTGGCGGAAGGTAAAAACATTATCGATGAAATATTTTATGATAGACGAAAATATTTAACATAAGCTGGAATTTTTGCTTCTAAAATGTGCATCAGGAAGCAATAACATTGTAAGCCTATTGCACCACACCCGAGGTAGGGAATACAGAGAATGAACATAAATTCGGCTTCCACAAAACTCGAGAGCTGGTTATGCATTCAGAGTAGGCCTAGTCCTAAAATGAACGCTTTTATACACAAAAAAGATTATCTTCATATTTCAAGTACAACATAAATGTTTCTGCAATAGGCCTACATTTGTCTAGTTCAATTCTGATTCATACAATGCGTATCAAAGGACCATACTTGCTACAATTTATACCAAATCATGGCGAATCCTGTTGTTTAACTATGTGCAAGATAACTATGCCCATACTTGAAAGACGTAACCATGTTTTCAACCCCTTGTTTTAAAATTCCTTATGTTTTCTACCCCCCTCCCCTCACTTCGAGGGGGGTATGCCACCGCCCCCTCAATCCGCGCATGAATAGTGACACAATCTAAAAATCATTCATTGATAAAAGGACTTATAACTTATTTCGGTTAAGGCATTTTATCATTTTCTGTAGGCCTAAAATTGTCTTGTATTTTCTCTCGGCTGAAACACACGCTCTTGCGGACAGATGACCGATGGTCCGCGGACCGAGACCATTTTAACCGGTTCGCGGACTATTATTTTGAGAAGCTATGGTGTAGTAGTCTATAGACTATGTCTGCACAGTGATAGATCCAATGACAAAATTGAGCTCAAAAGTTTTCTGATAAAGTTTGAATCAAGAATAAATTTCTTTATCACGCCCAAACGAAAAACTTTCTCGATCACGTTTAAGCCAAAAAGGAACGAATAAAAAGTTAAATTTGAAGACACTTGTCATGAGTGAGTGCGCAAACCGAATAGGGCCTATAAACAGTAAGTTTTAGTCTGAAAGATAAATATAGCATAGGCCCTAATCATGACAAAAGACATAACAAAGTCTATCACACTCAAACGTGTATCTGAACAATTGTGAACCTCAACGCTTGGCTTGCTTTCTATAACACAAAGTCGTGAATTAGAAATTTGTAAGACGTAATTAAATTACTACGACTATAGGCCTATTGGGCCTACATTTACTTATCAGTCATAATTTAGGCCTAGGCTAGGCCTATAGATTAATCGTAGTCCTATGCTAATTATTATGTAGGCCTACAGGGCCTACATTGCAGGCCAATAGCCTATCAATCTATTTAGTATGAAGTAGGCTTAGTTAGTCTAGCTTATATACTAAAGCATAATCGTACAAATCCATTGACTGATATAGGGATTTTTGAGGGGTGGAAAAAAGTATTTGGCATGTATTCTGGTCGAACGGGGGGGGGGGTTAAATGGAGGATAATCTAGGTAGGAGGGCAATGGTTCAAAATAGGTATTTTAATAGGTCATAATAGAATAAACAGTTCAAATCAAAGGGGCTTCTCCCGCTCCCACACTCAGGTTGAGTGGGACAATTCCCCTATCAGCCCCCCCCCCTTAAATCCGCGCTGTGAAAATTTAATAAAAATGTTGTAGAAGAAGGTACTCAAAGATTTACCAATGTTGGCCTACAACAAACGACAGTGTCATCATCTTAATAATGGAATGTGATTATGTGAACAGTGGCGGATCTAGGAATTTTTTAGGCAGGCAAAATCGAGGGGGGGGGGCCGAGGGGGCCAAAACGGCAAATGCGGATTTAATGCACAATTTTAAAAAGTTCTATTTTTTACATTTAAATTTTTTTCTTGGCCTCCCTCGACTCGAGGGGGGGGGCATGGTCCCCCAGCCCCTAAATACGCGCCTGAATGTGAATGGAGATGGAACACAGCATTGAAATAAGACTATAAATTTGATAGTTTGTTATATATCAATAGACTGTAATTGGTCTTTCAGATTTCCGACTTGCTGAGGTCCGGGCTAACACATCGTCTAGGGCCCGAGGGCGACGTCCCTGACATCGCCTTCGCGTGAGGAACCGGACGTTTAATCCTCACTGTATTAAAGTGCATACTATTCCACCCCAAAATGTCCAGTTAGCGCAATTGTGGCAGTATGCATAGAACGGCGATTTATAAATAGGCCTATAGACCTACGCATTGAGTGATTGATTGATTGAGTAATTTCTAAATAGTTTATCGGTAGTTGAGCAGTTAATGCGCTGTGATCATCTAACGACTACAGTAACACGGGCTAGTAACTTCTTGCAGATATCGAAATTTAGAACACTGGATTTTTAAATGTTTGCTACGAAATATTATCTTCCGAGGAAGCATCCGGGCTTCCGAATATTAGCTTTAGAACTTGTTATAACAATTCTTTCTAAAATCATTTATTGTGTTCAATTTAGAAAAAGATCCCGATGTTTTTCGGCCGAAAAAGAAATTTCCTTTTTCGGTTTTTATATTTTTTGGTCGAAAAAAAATCAATTTTGCGGCCAAAACTGAAAAATATGAAATTTAGCTGAGTTAATATTTTACAGATCAAGCAAGTGGAAACATGTTGCAACATGTTGCATATTTATATAAATAGAATGTAAGATATTGCGTTCATAATAGTTCCACTCCACAATAAGATAAGAAGAGTCGACAGAAATTAGGCCGCAGTTTAGACCTACTACATTAATTTTAACGATATGATTTTGGCTAACATAAGAAAGTATACAATATAGCAGTATTCATTAATTTGCTAGAAATATTTACAAAATGTCCGGAATTTGTTATCACTGGTTTGCCTACTTCTGTCTCGGTTATATGTATATCTATAACATCTCAGTCAACTGCTACAGTTAACAGGATGCCCATTGTCCAAATGTCCATGGCACATATTTCTTTTCAGATTTTCTATAACACCCGCTAATGAGCCTTAATTGACAAGTTGATCACATAATAATGACTTAGGCCTACCATGTGCTATGGTGCATCTAACATGAAGTCTTTAACATGGACAAATTTGTACAGGCCCGTACCTAGAGCTATGTGTATCAATAATGTCTTTACTACTGCGCTTTTTATTTTTCGTTTTTCGGCCTAAAACGAAATTTACTTTTTCGGTTTTTTTATTTTTCGGCCGAAAAAAATATTCCTTTTTCTGTCGACCTCTAATCTCTTGTACTCCGGAATGCCATGTCGCTG
Organism: Enchytraeus norvegicus; assembly: GCA_034695365.1. NCBI lineage: Eukaryota > Metazoa > Annelida > Clitellata > Enchytraeida > Enchytraeidae > Enchytraeus > Enchytraeus norvegicus. Next base: position 5,584 of record JAQFZF010004722.1, read on the forward strand.
AGAGTGCCGCGGAAGCATATCTCGTTGTAGCGTTTTAATCGCCATGGACAGCAGTAAACACTAATTATTATTATTATTATTATTATTATTATTATAAAGGTTTATTGTACGTTTCCTCATCCAAGGTTGATGCCACGGACGTCGATACAGATAGTTGGATATGGCGCAATGGTTGTGTTTTAGCATTTTTTCTTATCACAAGGCCTATATGAAATGGCTTTTGCATCCCCTCAAATCTATTGAGTTTAAACGAATTTGCCTATATGTAAAAAGTAAAGGTGGTGTGTCATATTCGTTACAGTATTTATACGCGAAACTGATCTCGATACTGTGCGATTGCTCAGAACGCAGATGACAAAGTCATTAATCAGACGGTGAGGTCGCTAACTCCACGCTACACGATCTAATTTGATTATTTGATCATATGCGCCAGACCTATAGTTACCTTCGCCATCTTTCGAAGCAGTCACACACTATCTAGGGTTACTAATTTCTTCGAATTTTCATACCCACGAAATGAAAAGGGATTGGTTGGCTCGTTGCACATCCGAGATTTACTCTTTGCTTGACTCGTCCGAAAATCTAATCCGGAACCTTCTGCGCAAAATTTGACACCAGATGGCCGACGCGCTTACCACTGAGCCACGGAGACGAGCTTATGAGTACTTATGTGTAAGTTTGTATAAATCTTCAGCTAATTGAGTTGTGGATTTGTGGATAATTATATTGGATATATTGACATTATATTCGTTTATTGCAATCAATCTGGTAATCGCAGATTGTTACAAACAAATACAGAATTAACCAATAAATTACAACATGTTAAAGATACAAAAATGCCTTTAAAATGCAGAATGCTAAATAGATTGAGTCCAAATATTCATGACATTGCTCACGATAGACCAATTATAAGGATCAACAGGATTCTTCCGGCTAATTGATGCAGGAGAGAGACCTTCATTTAAAGAATTGCAACTGATTATATTAAGTTTAACGAGCATTAAGAGTCATACGTAGGTAGGCCTATTATGAAATTTCTATCATATCGAGAGGATCGCTTAGTGGAGAATTGGAAAGTTCTACCTGACACGTTTTTTAAGAGTAGACTGTAGTGTAGAGTACACAACTACACACGGTTTCTAAGTGGGGGCAAATGGGACTAATAGATTGCTTGGATTATATTTGGGTTAGATTGGATGGCATTGACAAATTTCTGGTCTGCAGAGGCACACAACTCTTGAAATGATGAGGTTTCCAAATAGAAGTCAGCCTTCTTCAAGAAAGAGCTTCTAGGCGATCTGGATCGGAAATCCTACCAAAACGGAGATGAGCAGTCTAGAAGCTTGAATGATAATATGTAGGAGCTCATAAGAGAGTTCTTTAGAATGCTGCAGTAGGTCGACAGAGCACAGCTATTCCTGGAGCATGAACTAATGATGGGCCTATTATATAATATGCTTTGTAAAACAAAACTTAGCCGATTTAGGGGTGAAAGCTATGCCCCCTCCGGTCGAGAAGGGGAGGGGGGTGTGACCTCCTTCCCCTTTAAATTCGGGAATGAACATGAAGGCCTTAACATTGCGGGTCCTGTCCTTTCAAAACTGGATAAAATTTTCTGTCTAGAAATAGCGTCATGTAGATAACGATGCCATCACATTGATTCCAGGATCATTGTCACCTCTTCTTATCAGCACCACCTGAAAACAAAATAATGAAATTTACATTACAAGTTACACTATCTGACTTTGCAAGTCGTCAGATTCAGCCCTTTACACCTAAATTACACCTAGAATTGTATTACACCTGGAGTTGTATTACACATAGAGTTGTATTACACCTAGGGTTGTATTACTTATGCTACAGTAGGCGTAACTGTTTTTGATTTCTACTCCAGTCCGTGAAAGTCTGTTATACGAAAGATGCTAAATCTGTGACGTAATGTGTGACTATACATTATGTGAATCTGTGTGACTATAAATGTGACTATATGTGACTATATATATGACTGTAGGCCGACACGTAGATTGACGCATGTTCATGCTAATTAGCTCATAATATTCATGTATATCGCCGAGAGGGATTGGCGCCGAGCGTTAGGTGATGCATTTTGATTCAAGTGATTGCAAGCGACGTGGGAACGATTCCCACGTCAATCAATAATAATATCCCCTGCACCCTTGGCACGGGTGCGTTAATCAGTGCTGGAAGGTTCAACATATATCTGCGCCAGTCGCTTGCAGGGCTTCTACTGCAGAGATTCGATGGATCAGGAGTGGAGAGACTACATGTGCGTTGTGTGATGTGTGTGGTAATAGACGAATAAAACCAAATTAGGTCGCTAGCATGACGCGTAGGATCCGAGTGTACCTTCACATTCTTCATTGGCATCTTACCAATTACTTGCTACAAGCCGTATTTGCATCATTTGATACCAATTGCCGCCGAGCGAATGGATGCTTGGCTTGCTTGATCTCTTGAAAGTCCGAAATTTGACCCTTCGATTGACTCAATCGGGTTTCGGACCTGAACCTTCTGCTCAAAATACTGACGAGCTTGACAACTAGACCTCGGAAAGAATATTAGACGCATTCTATCAAAATTGTATGATTCTTATTAGATACCTTGTCATAGTTTGACACAAGATTTGCGATCTTGTACAAGCATTACTACCTTTCAAAGGCAAGCTCAAAACTCATCTCTTTCCACCCTAGATCTGTTCTAACAGACCTTCTTGCCTTGGATAACAGACTTACACTGTTTTGGATCTCGCTTTCTCTTTCGGCTTGTGCATTTGCAGGAGTGTTCTGGTGGTTGGATGCTGTCTGTAGTTGCACATCCCGCTTGGGACGTCCCTATCATCGCCTTCGGGTGAGGAACCGGACGTTAAATCCTCATTGATTGATTGATTGATATCTCTAATGTCAATTATTGACATTAAACCATTATAATTAAGACATTTATAGATCATTTTACAACAGAGTATTTGTAAAGTTCATGTAGGCCTGCAGGTGAAATACAAATGGTAGCAATCTTGGTAGCAGTCTATCATAAGGATAATAATACACAATAAATCGATTTTATCATATTTTAAAGTCCAGTGTCGTTTACCACCCAGGGCAATTAAAAATATAAAAAACACTAAGAACTAAATAAATATAGAGGCAAGGGGCCATAGCTTCTCTCGATTTGAAAATTATTACAATTTGACATATTAAAAAAAATATAAATAATAATTAGTACATTTTATAAAGCACCGATCTATGCAAAATGCCACAAGAGCGCTAAATGGACAATGGGGTTTCAAGTGGCCCTGGAGCGAAAGGCCACAACCTATGTGGCAGCCTCGACCACATCAAGTTTTGATTTGCCGACCAATTGTTGGTTCATATAACACGGAAATCGATGCCACACGGCTACCAAGCATCTCCAGAGAAAATATGCTTCAGTCGCCTCTTACCAACACGTTCAGTTGTCGGTGGGATCAATTCTCAATTTTCCCACACCCACACGGAAAACATGATCGGATAATGAAACTGACATTAAATATGCAGTGTATGTATAATTTATATATTTATGTATTTATATATTTTATATATTTTATATTTTATAATTTATAAAATTTATATATATTCACAGACGTATGTTTCCACCTCTAAAAGTGCGCCTAACGGGACTGGAGAGAACTTCCCGCTACGTTCTACTCATGGACATCGTCCCGGTGGATGAGTTCCGGTACAAGTTCCAGGAGAGTCGATGGATAGTTGCTGGAAAGGCTGATGTGGATCTTTCCACCCGTCTCTACATCCACCCAGACTCTCCAGCTAGGGGAGATCAGTGGAGTGATAAAACTCTCTCATTCCATAAACTCAAGATGACGAATAATGTGGCCAACAGACATGGATATGTGAGTTAAGTTGTAAAAATAATGTTGAAGAAAAATTATATTTTCTTTGGTATTCGTGTAATCGACAGATGACAGGACGCATCTGCTTACAATGTTGTCTTTATTTAATTTCTGTTTTATTTTTTTTCTTATTTTTTCCTCTCCATGATTCATCGTATCTTTACCTTCTGATGAGCGCATTTGACAGCTAAGCGCAGATGCACCTGCCGGCACCGATTACACAGCCGTACCAAGGATGCTGGGGTAATTTGCTGACTGACGTGGGATTCGTTCCAACACCACTTGAATTCAACCACTTTACATCAGAGCGAAAGTTAACACCCTTACGCTCGGTCCTATTATACCCCATCGGCGATGGGGTAATAGCGCCAGATATATTGTTGATGTGAAATAAAAACTGAGTCTTTGGCGCATCGGTTTAGCGTCACAGCTCACCCAACTTGTAACCAAATTTGAGACCCCTGCTTACCTGAAATAAATGCTATCGACTGGGACACCCCGATACTGTTTCGGTTGGTTAACAATATATTGACAAAAACCTGAAATATTATCTACCATTCTCTCAGCATGTTTAATCTCATTAAGGGAATGTAAATCATGGTTTCTGTGAATCTTCGGGTGGTAACATGCCTTCGGGTGAAATATTAACTTTCTACACATGATAATTGCTGGCTTAGAAAATAACACAGGAAATGACAAATAACTGAAAGAATATGCTATTTCTTTAAATTTAAACTGGTTACAACCATTCCCCACCACTAACCCTAACCCTAGATGATAAAAAATAAAGAGAATGAGAGAGAAAAATGTCCTCGAACAACAGTCGAACCCCTCAACAAAACACCACAATATTCTTAACACCCATGCTATATCTGTATTATTTTCTGCTCC
>JAQFZF010004723.1:0-10378 GCA_034695365.1 Enchytraeus norvegicus
TTTCCATTGGTTTGTTTTGTGTACAGCAATCAGTTTATTTATTTCTTTGTTTAGGATTTCAATGTTTGGATCTTTAGTGTTAGCTGTTCTTTTTCGTTTCGTAGTTTAAGTTTGTTATCTATGTTCTCTGGTAATGGTGAATTACCAGAATTACCAGAGAATTACCAGAGAATTATTTCCCCTTACAATTAATAGTAATCAGTAATAGTACATTAATACTAAATCGTCACGTCAATTTACACGATTAACTTATAATAGGAGGTATAAAAGATGTAGCACTAGTATATTTATTATACTTGAAATAAATCAGCAAATATCATCAAATTCACTGCATAAATTTTAAACAAATGCAAAATAGTAAAATAACTAGGTCAATAAAACTTTCCAGTTTTCCTTGAGCACTTATAGGAAAATTAAGGCATAACAACAACAACAATGCAATTAGAGTGCTACCATTATACATACTTGACGATATCTAGCACTATGAAACTTAATCATAATCAAGCATACTCCGTATTACTCACATCACTGTCATCAGCGTTGAACACGCTCTCCACAGTGTGTTTAGTCACCAGCGGCCGTTTGAGAGCTTCCTTCTTCTGTAAAATAAACAATATCAAATCAAATAAATAACAGTTTAACACCTGGTTCATCTGACGATGATATCAGGGACATCTCAGAGTGTCCTTATAACAGTATACAAAAAAGTTATTTATATTAAGAAAGCGACCGGGATTCAATTGATGGAATTTCCCAATCCCGGGATTTCGGGATCAGATAATTTTATTTAAGAAATATAAAAAAGAAAAATATTTGATTTTAGATGTGCAAAAGTCAAATTTAACATTAGTTTCATGTCCTTATGGTTACATAAAGTGATGGGTGAGCCCTGGAATTCGAACCGCGATCCAATTGAACTCGAGTAAGGCAGTCAACCGATGTGCTATCGGCTCCGCTGAGAGTTGTAGTGCTTGTGCTGTTGGAAACGTACATAATATCGTCATCAGATTATGAAATGTTAGTCTTTAAACTTATAAATTGAATCAAATCTCATATGCTTAAATTTAGATTGACTGAGCCAGTGCAGCATCAGACAAGCATATGGACAAGATTACATAGCTGCTATGTTTCAATAGCAGGCCCATCACTGATGCAGTCGCACAACTTACGCCCGAGTTAGGCTTAAACTTTTAGATACAAACAACATACAAATATAGTGCACTATTTATTCTTACATAGGAAACAGGAAATGAAACAATTAATGTCCATAACAGTTGTAACTTACTTAACATGATATATTTTAATAGAAAATTGGTCATATTACAGCTTTTGTAATACTTAGTCACATTAAATAGCGTTATTTTAGAGTAGGCCTACATGCTCATTTGCTCAAGCATATTAGATCATTCAATTACCACATTAATCAATTGCAACATAGGAATCAATTCTACTCCAATCAATTGCAACATAGTAATTAATAAGTATTTGACATAATTACACATCTGAGCCATTCACTGGTAAATAACGGTGAATATTGTCGCCAACTAATTCAATCACAGTAGAAATATTACAAATAATGCTATAAGCCCACCTGAGAGGCCGATTGCAGTTGAAGTTTAATTGGAGCAGGTTTTGAAATTGAGTTTGCAGAAGTTTTGGCAGAGTTTGAAGAAATATTCATAGCTATCTTTTCTGATGACTTAGAATTGTTTGCAACACCTTTGTCAACATGTTCAGGTTTATCATCCTTTGTAGGCCTTCGACTCTCGTCGAGATGTTTATCTAGAAATAGTCAATAACTTTGATAAAATTAATAATTATAAGTAGCTTGCTAATTTGCTTGATTGATCAATAAGAAATGTTAAGATCCTATCAAAAAAAATTGTCAAATTAATGGTTCAAATAGTAATATTACAGAATCGCTTTTATAATAAACAACAATTACACAGTAACACTGGGTTTGTTTGCAAGACCTGGAGAACGTGGATATCGGGAAGTTTTCCCCACTTTGTTGTTTTTGAGAACCACGCCACGCTACCCCGCCACTGTTAAATTTGATCAAACCACGCCCACAAGCCGCCATACTTGCGTGCGGATCTGGGAGCTCGTTGAACTAGGGCACCACCTCCACGTCTTGTTCCAATTCTTGGAATCCATCTTGTTTTAGTATATATAAACAAACATTTGTCATATGAAATTTTATGAATTAATTAATTGTAGCGGTCATTAATGAATATATATGAATAATTTTAAAGCGTCCAAATTATTCTGATCATTAAATTTGTTTTATTCATTATTTTATGTAGATCTAAGGAATCTAAAGAATATTTGAATCATGGAGCTCCATATGGAAGCTGCCATTTTTGTTGTAGGTGGCGTAAAAATACAAAAATACGTTCGCGAGATCTTTCCACGAAACATAAATTTGTTTACAAATTGTGGTGGCGTGTAATTTTCAACACCGCACGGACCGCAGTCTTGCGAACGAACCCACTGTTTCAACTGCTCAAGAGTCATATAATGTAACGTGAGATTTATGATTTCACTAATTAGGTAAATTAAAATAATAATAGTTTACCATCGGCTGATTTTATTTTCTCCATGTTTACTTTTTGCTCTTGTTCTTACTCCTGTAGAATTTGGGAGCCCTACATAGGCCAAAAGATCTCAAATTATAAGAGACACATTCTATAATTAAGGATGCATATTCTAATTTCACAATAATTTTTTGAATTTAATGAAAAGTTTTAAGTATGTTGCCAAAATTTGAATTAATGAGATGTTCGCAATATTCCTACAATCGCGAATTATTAGGCGTCAGAGCCACTGCTCGAGTTACACATCTCTAATAAAGAACTAGGAGCTTGAGGCTTGACATCCGATTGTAAACAAATAACAAGTATCTATTTTTGTAATATATTTTATTAAATAAATAAACAAATACGTTTTAATCCAATAGATTTGTTGAGATTAGGAGTTAGGTTGGTACTAGGTATGAATGAATTGATTTGGCGTCTCTCGGATTTTTATATTTCACACTTTCGCGTTAGATTAGATTACAAATTCAATCCTTACGCGCATATTGATAATATAGGTCAGATTAATCAATGTTAATTATGTAATAATCAGCACTAATTACATGATATTTATCGCTCACTACCGGGTGATAGCTTCGCAGAATTTTAATTGATCGAATACATTTGTAGAGAAATCCTACGTCACGGCTTTATAAGTTAGCACTGAAGATAAAATTGATTACCATAACATTTAAATTAATTTGTGTAGAATATCAATATGTAACTAGAGTGTTGATGAAACCACTTTCTTAGTAATATTTACTTAGTTTATTAGAATCTACGCGGTTAATAGTTTGAGCTTTTTGCGGTAGGGAAAACGATGATATGAAAATAGGTGCCGTACTAGAAAATATTTACAAAGTTTAGAAAAAGTCATTTTAATTTATAACGAGCTCAAATACTTAACAAGTATTCACTTGGCGTCAGTAGCTCGGTAGCTCCAGTCACAAATAACTATTGAGTAAAACAGTTTTAGTAGGCCTATAATTCACAGTACTTTATAATTATAGAATAATGTTGACTTTTTCTAACTCACTAACTCATAATCATGATATGGTTGTCAAGTAAGTATGATTATAAGTTCTGTAGAGGCTTAGAATTATAAATCGACTATCATGTTCTATTAGTTTGGAATAGAATTTACTTGCCCTTGCAATTTTTATAGCACCTTGCAATCTATGTTTACTTTTTGAATGTTAAATAATTGACATAGATTATATCTGTGCCATAATTAGCACAATTAATGTTTTGTCGTCTCTGTTTAGCTGTACAAATGAAGCGAACTACAGGTACTGTACATTAAATTTGACATCATGCAATGAATCCCTGCAATGATTTGAAAATGTATATAAACGTTATTATATATGCGCATTTATAAAGAGTATTTTGTAGGCTAGTTTATAGTAAAAGTTGCTGTGATTTATACGGCAAACATAAGAAAAAACCAACTGAAAGCTACACATGTTTCGTAGAAGTCGGTTAACGCAGTCATTGGTTATGGAGACCCCTCAGAAAACAAAATTGTCTCCCAAGAAAATATAGCATACTTTACTGACATTATATGCCATGGACCTGGCATTGGGCATTGCACTGAGAAAGAGTGAAAGTTAATAATTAAGAGTTCTTACATTTATTTGGGTAACGTACACTGTACCGTAATGACTTAACACTTTTAGATGAATTATTTAAACTGTTTTGTTACAGATCAAATAGTGGCGACTCAGAACAATGGCCGACAGTGATGACGAACATGACAAGAGGAATGGCAGAGACAAGTTCCGTCACGAGAGGAACGACTATGAGAGGAGGGGGGATGATCGTGGTGCCCGCCCCCCACCCCCTCCACAAACCTGGGAGGAACGGTTTGTTCCACAAGTTTAAAATTTGCTGGTCCTCTCGATTCTGGTCTTTTTATAATTTAATGAATCTATTAAAATTAATTGCTCTTAAGTACTAGATTTTAAATTTGTAACATCTTTTAATGAACAAATCATTGTGCACTGCACAATGTTTTATATAGAAAGTTGTGTAGATTTCAATATCCAGCCTTCATTATAATGATCAATCACTATGAGTTTTTTTAGCTAATATCAATTGCATGCCTCTCTGGTACACTGAAGAAAAAACTGTTTTGAAGTTGTAAAGCTAACTTTAACTAGCTAACGTTAAGTGTGTTTCACTATCATTAGGATGCAGTCAGAGATCAGGGTTCGGACACCCAGGTACGCATCCAAATAAGCCGCCGGGTTTTTTGGGCGGACCCGCTTAAAGAAACCCGGTTAAAAGAACCCGCTAAAAGCTCACAAATATTTTCCAGTTTTCATCAGTTCAAAATGGTCAAAACCATAAATTACTCTATGAAATTTTGTAAGATATAGTCTTAACTATACATTTAGCAGCAACCAGGAACAATGCTAGCTAGAGACTAGCATGTATGATATCATATAGCTTGAGTTTTAAAAAAGCCTGTGAAAAGACCCAATATAAACCAATACGCAAAAACCCCAATAAAACCCGGCGGTTTGGACTTTTTTAAAAAGCCCATGTTTTTAAAACTCTGTCAGAGATGGACCAGACTGAAATCGAACCTGTGAATTCTTTCTTATCAATCAAGTCAACAATTTCCATCCAGCCGGGACATATCATGTGTCCTCAATATTTCTAACATTTTAAATCTTTGCTTTGATGTTTTTCTGTGTCCCTGTTAGGGCCCACTGGGCAAACAGAAGAGGGGGCGGTGCGGACAAGCGAGAGGGGTATAGAGATTATGACAGGCGCCCCCGGTACAGCCCGGGCAGAGAGGGAGGCAGCCCTCCACATATGAAGAGAATGAGAGGTGAATGGTAAGAAATTGTTATATACAAAATAATTGTTTAAATATCGTAATTTATTAATGATTAAATTATTAACTTTACTGTAATGCTTAATGTTGATAATAAAAATTTAATTTATAGTAAGCCAGAAAATGTGTAATGTAGACTTAATTTGTCCACATGTAGGCAACTTAAGATCTTTTCATGTTATTTTTAGATAGCAGTACTTATACTGAGTATACTCAAAAGATTAAGTTATTTATAGAATCATTTTTTTATTTGTGCCTAACTTGGTAATTTTATTTTGATCAGCTATTTTTTTAATATGTTCTAATAAATAGTAAGTATAAAAGCAGTGAAACTTATAGTAGTGTATAATATGAAGGGCATTCAAAAAGTCTGGATCATTTCTTAATAATTTTTAAACTACTCGTCAGAAATTATTCAAATTTTCCAGCAACATTAACTAGAATAAGACTGACATCCTTGGTAAATATCAATTTTTTATTCACTAGGTGGCAGCACTTATCAATACTCAAGATGATCACCCATAATCCCATATTGACGCCATTTGGCCCTATTAAGCAAACAGATGTAATTGAATTTCTTCTGAAAGAGGGTATGGCTGCAAGGGAAATCAGTGATTGATTGTAAAAAGTTAGTAGAGAATCTGCACTTAGGTATCCGAGTGTTATGCGATGGCTGACCGACTTTAAGGGTGGCAGAAGTGACATTATAGACAAGCCACATTCTGGCCATCTGGCGAAACCGATGAGAGAATGGTGTGGTGTGCAGTGGTGACTATATCAACAAATAAATGCTATAAATGTAAGATTTTGTATATTCGTCGTCAAAATGTTGTGTAATGTTGCTGCAAAATTTGAACAATTTCTTAAAAGTAGTTTTAAATTATTAAGCAATGATCAAGACTTTTTGAACGCCCCTTGTATATTATATTTAATTATATATTCTGATACAGGGAAGAAGGATATCCCCCACCCCGATTTGACATGCCGCCATACATGGGAGGACCAATGCACGGACATCCCCCTCCACCTAACCCTCACCTTCCCCCTCCCCCTGGAGCCTGGGGTGGGCACCCTGCTGTGCCTGGGGACCTCCCTGCACCTCCATATCTAGGTGGGGCCATGGCACTCCCTGGGCAGAAAAGGTTTGATTTATGTTTTTGCTTAATATTTTTGTGATACCTGTTAATGATAGAATATATTCCAGCTTAGTAGTATTACTCAATATTAAGGTGCTCATTAGGCATTGGCATTATTGCCTGGCATTGTTAATTGATTGTGTATCTATCAATGTTTAAAGATTAATCTGATTTATCGTAGCAGCAATGATTTTACGTTAATCTACAACATATTAAAATCTTTGTCCGCTATATTGATCTCTGATTTTATATCGTAAGTGACAAAATTTGCAATCATCTCTTATGATTTTTGAGATGCAGATTGGTATGACTAAATTAATAAGCCCATGCTAATGTCTATATGCAATTGTGCATGTATCGTTCTTGTACATTTTCTATTGTTTTTGCAAACATCACGGATTGCATTGATTTGCAGCACGCGTGAAGCTCAGATTATGTGTTTCAAGTTTGTCCTCCAGTAAATCAATCCAATACGTGATAATATCAGTACTTGTTCTTTGTGTAGCTTTGTGTGTAATATGTATGACTTTACAATGTTTATGTGTGTGCGTGTGTGTGTATGTGTAATATTGTGTACACATGTAGGTATCATTGTAGCAGTAAGGAGACAGACGCCCCCATCCAGCCACAGATGATGAGTTTCAAACTGTTCCTCCAGGCACAGCCTGACATCAGTGTGTGTGTGTATGTGTATCTGTGTATGTATGTGTATATGTAGCTCTCAGGAGTCAGACACACCCACACAGCCTCAGATGATGAGCTTCAAGCTCTTCCTCCAGGCACAGCCTGATGACATCAGTGTGTATGTTTGTGTGTGTGTGTGTGCGTGTGTATGTGTGTACGTGTGTAATATGTGTAAAATTGAGAAAAGAGTATACAATGCAAATATGTATGTATCATTGTAGCACTCAGGAGTCTGACACACTCACACAGCCACAGATGATGAGCTTTAAGCTCTTCCTGCAGGCACAGCCTGATGACATCACAGAGGTTGAGGCAGTCAAGAAGTATGCTGACTATATGAACGACTTCAGACGTCATCAAATCAGCGAGTTCTTTCTGCAGCACAAGGAACAAGAATGGTTAGTGAGCTATAGCCGGATGCACAGAAATACTAATATATACAATAGAACAATAATTAGTTGTGCTCTCATGTCTACATTAGTGCCAAATGGATGGTTGATGTGTGTTACTTAAAATATGTTTAAGATGAAATTAAGATATGACATTAGTTATTTATTTAGGCACTTTATTGCATTATTCTGTATGAATGTTATTATATTTTTCTTATTTCATGACATCATTTTATTCATACTTTTAAGTTCACATAGCAACATCAAGATATACTCATGTAGTCAGTAGATCACGGGTTATTATTATTGCTTGAGTTTTCTAGTGCATATATTAGTACTTCTATAGCCAGATGTATCTAGCATAAATCAACATTAATTTAATTATGTGTTCTATATAAAAATAAATTAATCTTTTTGTGTTATTTACAAAGTTAACAGATCTATGTCGTTGTCATCAGTTCTTATTTCACGTGCAGTTTTCCTAGTATGGCGTCCCTGATATCATCTTTGGATAAAGAAACGGACATTAAACCTTTATTATAATAATTATTATTATTATGAACGTTTATATGCAGAATTTTCACGTACAGTTTTCATAACGTCTATTTGCACATTAGATTATAGTATATAATAAATTCAGTTACTAGTGTTGTGGTATCTAATTACATAAATATTGGGTTTGGAATAATGGCTTTGTGGAATAATTGGCGGTGTGGAATAATGGCTTTGCAGCACCGGTGTGTAGAGTGACGTATATTTAATATTGGAAAATTAATTTTTGTTTCTTTGTAGTAGTTAAGTCTAGAATTTTATCTGTATATAGCTTGAACATTGTTTGCCATTGTCGGTATTTATTATGTATAGATCCTAGAGATCTGATGTAAACAAATAAATAAAGAAAAATAATATTTTACTCATTTTGCCGCAGGTTTCGCTACAAGTACCACCCAGAGGAGTTCAGTAAGAGAGAGGAAGCCAGCAAGAAGTCCATACAGAATCGTTGTAATGTTTTCTCTAAACTTGTTGAGCTCAACCTCATCGATTCCGTCTCGCTTAACATAACGTTCTCCAGCGATATTTTACGCTTTCTTGATGCCGGTAATGATTTCCTAAATAATTTTATTGTGATTAGCTATTGTAGCATTATTCGTTCTGATTCAAGTTTATGTGATTAGACTCGTTCAATAACCAGTTCCACACAACAAGTTCAATGACAGAAATTGGGTTCTTTACTAGTGGTACTTCCACTGTCTACTAGTGGTTAAATTGAGGAGTAATGCCGTTTCGGGTCCCAGTAAAAATAGTCCCCAGCGTTGCGGGTCCAGAGAAAAATTGCCATTAGGTTCCAGGTCCCAGAAATAAATTGCCATTAAGAGTTCCGGGGCCCCATGATTTTCAATTTAACCACTGGGTACTACAAGTTTATCTCTTGAGAATAAACCAATCTCTGAAGGTGATAATTTATACTTTTTTTAAATACGTTTTAAAAGTAAATATGCTCATATAATTTGAATATGCTCATATAGTTAATTAATAAATGCTCGCTAAATAAGTAAATATGCTCATATAATTATAAAGCATAATATTATACATACTAATATTGACATGCTCTAAGTATAAGATGTTGGTGATGCGTATTATGCTATTTGGCTCAATTGGTGACTTTTAATGTGTGACACATAATCTGATGTTTACCGTGTCATTTGATGTGATATATTTTATTTAATGTGTGATATTTTCCAGCCGTCATACTGATGGAAGGGGGGACAGAGTTTGATTTGAAGGTTCTTGATATTGGAAAACCAGTCAAACTCGAGTCTAAACTTGCGTAAGTCAATATTTTGCTTTCCTTAATTTGTTATCTGTATATTCACACACATGCAGTGTTTTCTTTATTAGTTTCTCTTTTTAGTTTTGATTATATTTTGACCACTCCATGATTAATCATACTCTTGCTATAGATAGTGCAGCAATGCTGCTGATGCATATAAACCTGACACTCTGGGGTTATTCTTTGGTTGATTGACCTGGTAAGAACCAGATCACTTTTGCTCTTGAGGCAAACATACACCATTTCGCCACACTGTCCTCTCCACTATTGCTGGTGTTGTTTTTATTGCTCTCAAAGTGGTTGTTTTTGTCATTGATTTAGTTGGTTAACAAGTAAAAATGGATCACTTTATTTTTATTCGTATGAATCTGCCCACAACAACCGCTCATGATTACATATTCGTTAGATAACAATGCTGTGACAGTGTGCGTTTTTTTGTTAATTCATTTTTAATATCGAGTTTTCTGTATTTTAATTGGGAGGTTTTAGTATGTTTACACGATGCATGATATCATGTCTATAAATATCTTTATTCAGATCATTCGGATCAGCTCATGCCTTCCTGAGTATAATTCAAGCTCTCTTCAGTCTGTGTATTGGCAAGTGTGTTCCGGTGGTATAGAACAGCTTGCAGTTGCATGGTCTGCTTGAGACGTCCCTGACATCGCCTTCGGGTGAGGAACGGGATGTTAAATTATCATTGTATTGCATTGTATTGTATTTCAACAGAGAAGCAGTTTCAATTTTATACTTAAATGAGCGATTGAGACCTGTATAATTTATGATAATGATAATGAATTTAATACTTATTAGAAAAATAATAATGAATGTTTAATGTCCATTTCCTTACCCAAGGAAGGTTTCCGGGATGGTAAGTTTATGTGTTCGGTATGCAAACGAAGTAAACCGGTGTAATTTGC
>JAQFZF010004724.1:0-10378 GCA_034695365.1 Enchytraeus norvegicus
TTTCCAATAATTACGTATTCAGTTATAAATTTCATGTTGTTAAACAGAGAAAATGTGAATACCTGAAATGGATAAGAGAAATTTAATTTCGCTGGATTAACAGAAATAATTTCTTTAAATATCTTAATTCAATAAATCGAACAATATCGGATTTTATAATGTTCAGCTCACTCATGGAATCTTATGCCTCTCATAATGTCCCCTCTCAGGGTTTCAAATTATACCAATCCCATTCCACCGGTCCAGGGGGCGAAAGCTCCCCTCTCCCCCTCAGTAATCAATGGGCAAATCTGGGCCGCCACCAGGGGTGCCTCCAAAACGCACCCCACCCCTCCCCCCAATACGATTTTCCATCTCGAGACTTTCTATTTAGCCGAGAAAGAATAGGAAATCTATCTGATCAAACAATGGGGCCTTATCGGAGTGCCTTACTGGGATCTTTCTGTGATCAACCTGGCCAATACCGGAGTAATCTATTCTTTAGCGGATTCCCAGGGGGGACCGGCCATCCCCCAGAAAATTCGTCAAATTTAGTGTTTTCTTCGCCGCCAACAACCACAATGCATAATATGGATAGTTCCTATCATCACTTACGATTACCTTCTCATAGTGGATCCGGATTCTATTCTCGGACACCTGTGGGATTTAATCCACCCGGGATCGATCCCCTACAAACGGTTTATCCTCGTAACACAGCCGATGCATATAGAGGTTTGCATTCTCTGTCAACTCAACCCGGTTCGATTCCCCTCTCAGATGCATCAGCCAATGAACTCGGTGAAAACAGGAAGTCATTTATTCGCTACGTGGGATCCCCGATCAAGCAGGAACTTCCATGTATGTGGGTGGAAGGAGGTACGGGATCGGTTACATGTGGAAAGGTTTTTGAGACCATGCACGACGTGGTGGCTCACATAACAGTGGATCACGTTGGGGGGCCTGAACAGGCCGACCATACTTGTTACTGGTTGGATTGCGATCGACGGAAAAAAGCTTTCAAAGCCAAATATAAGCTGGTTAATCATATTCGGGTTCATACGGGAGAGAGACCCTTCCCCTGCCCGTTCCCCGGGTGTGGAAAAGTATTCGCCCGCAGTGAAAATCTTAAGATTCATAAAAGAACGCATACAGGTTTGCATGGTTAACTTTTAATCAATTTTATTTTTATTTAAATAGAAGACTTCCATGCAATTATAATTCACTTTAATAGTTTAGCTATATTACTTTGAGTATATAAGACTTCAGATGACTGCTCCTGTATCGGGTCCGGACAATTTTAGAATAGACCAATCGAAAGCATTGCGTGTCTTGGTGTAGCTTACTAACGCAGAGGATGACGAAGGCAATGGAAAACTAGCTTAGAACCCATAATGTCTTCTCGGTACGAAAGGCATCTTTTAATGTATATAGTAAAGCTACGTTTAACGTAACGGCTATATCAGTGACTGGTGAACCATGGGATTCGAACCGTGAACTATGGAACCAAAGTCGGACACTTAACCGATGTGCCACTGGTTCAGCCAAACTTTGACTCATGGCATGTAGCCTAATATATTATTGAGCTGCAAGCCACAAATGTGAGATGCAATAAATATTTATAATATATCTTTAGTCGTGAAAGAAGGAAATGGATGATGCATTAGAGCCCTCCCCCCCCCCCCCCCCCCCCCCACTACCTCACCTTCAAATCACTCGTTTCGTTGCTAAAGGCTGCTTGTAGGAAGCAAATCTTTGGCTGTGAAATATCATGTTTAAAGATTAACTTTATTATCGTAGCCAAAATATGCAGGCTGTTTTGCCTCAATACTCGTGATTTAGTGGTGAGAATGTGGAAGGGGTGGGGGGGTGGGGGGGGGGGCTCTTACTCATCACCCAGTCATGTTACGTCACACTTCCTGCACCCCTCCTGTTCTATAGATTATTACGGATGTAGTTACATAAGCATACCACTTTGATTTCATAACCTCTTCATATTATGAATGTTGCCCAGCACAATGAATCCATTCCATATATTGTATAGTTTTAGCTCTATTTTTATGTGCTATTCATCTCATGTTGTTTTCCTTATGAATTTGTGCGCAGTTGTCTAATTTACACACTTAAATCTGTTATTTATTTATCTCTGACCCAAAATTGTTATGCGGTAACGGAATGTTATTATAACCAAAATAAAGTTAGTGGAAAAAATAATAAAGTTGAATAAAAAAGTATGTGGTGAAAATGTTTAGGAGTAGGCCTACGTAGCCTTGAAGTGATTATTGTTGAAAATATACGTCCATTGATTCGGCTACATTTTTCCTTCACTATTTCACAGCGAATCACTCCAGCTATAGCTTACGATTCTCTATTTTGTAAGATGCCAAGTTATGTAACCCATGGTTACAAACACTCGATTCTGTTGCGACAGGATGCATATGTGCGGATGCGGCGTGATTGCTTCTATTGTCAAAGTCGAGAACTGGGGTTGGGCATAAATTACACGTCATTAAAAGTATAATTAATGGTTCAGTCTAATGAATAGATGCCAAATGTGGCTCCCAAATAAATCCAGTAGCAATAATCAGTCTTATATATTCTGTAGCTGTACCAATCTGTTATTATGAGAAATGACTAACTATTAATTTGTAATTAGATAAATTGGAAATGATTGTAAAAGTAGTAGAAAGTATTCCTAATAATTAGACGTTACAAAAGTTTTTACGAGAGAAAGTCATGTCCCAAGAAAATTATGCATTCGTAAACCAGTTAATCTTGCAAGTGATTAATTTCTACTAAATTTGAATTAGCTTGTGGTGTATTTCTCAGGATCGGATACCCTTATTTATCGGCGAAGAATAACATAATTTGTTGACGCAAAGCTAATAGTTATTATAACTCCGCGCTCGCTACATAAAAGTTATTAAGCTTATTTAAAATGAGAAGTGACCGGAAAGCAACTCTGATCCGAATTCACTTAACGGGCAAGTGTGATATCGAGTATAGGCAACTTCACCGGTAAAAAATATGACAGGTCTACTTGTTTTTGTTTTCAATCACTTCTACTTTGTACTCTGTAATGTACTGTAGGGTGCTTTGTGGAATGGAGCTGTAATAAGCTTTACAACTATCTTTTTTTAATTGTATATGTATAGCTGCTCTGTTGTGTTGCGCCGCTTTAAAGAGAAGCCTTGTGCTTCTGAACCTTGTGCTTTCTCTTCGGCGTGTGTGTTTGATGGAGTGGTCTGGTGCACGGTTCGATGATGTCTAAAGGTGCAGATTTTGCTTAGGAAGTCTCTGACATCGCCTTCGGGTGAAGAAAGGGACTTTAAATCCTCATTGATTGATTGATTGATTGACGTTCAACAAATTTAACTCTGTTTTTACCTGTGTGTAGGTGAGAAACCGTTCCGCTGTGAGTTCGAAGGCTGCGGGAGAAGATTTGCCAACAGCTCAGATCGTAAGAAGCACTCCCACGTCCACACCACAGACAAACCCTACGTGTGTAGATACGATGGGTGCGAGAAGAGCTACACTCATCCTTCTTCACTCCGCAAACACATCAAACTCCATCGAATGAGCGGCACGGAGCCCAACGGCAGGTCCTGCAGCAGTCCGGAGCAGGATGGTGGCACATCCCAGGGTGGGTATGCCTCTGATGCTTCCATCGCCTCAGAGAGCGATCGACCGCCGAGCCGAAAGTCACCATCAACGACGGGCACCGATCCAGCAGTAGTTGAGAACTCTAACGAAGATATCAAATCAGCCGAACGTCTGGAACAGACTAACTCTCGAAATCAACCCACTGGTAATTCAGCGTGGAAAACAATCGAAAGGAATACTGCTGTGGAGAATTCTTGGCCTAAATCTGTAGAAAATTCCTGGCCCAAATCCGTAGAAAATTCTTGGCCTAAATCCGTAGAAAATTCCTGGCCTAAATCAGTAGAAAATACCTGGCTTAAATCCGAAAATATTGTAACAACAATCTGTAATAATGCATCAACAATCTATAACAACTCGGATATAACAAATCGGTTTTCAGTCGGAACAAATCATTCCGACAGTTTTGTCAGTATGTTAAATTCTGCACAAACAGCTGCAGGCACCGCGTTAAGGCCCTTGGGTGGTTTTCCCTCCCCACCTTGCACGGCGTCTCGAATCAGACCGGAGCATATTTCGTTACCCGGAGTGAAAAGTGAAAGGTTAAGTATGGATATGAACTCGCGGTACGGTTCGTCCATTACGGACTGGTACGCGGAATATAAGAAACAAGAGGTACTGGGTACTACTGTGGGGAACGCAGATAGATCGGTACCGACAACGATATATCCGCTTAATCATCATAATAAATTCATCGCTGGTGATATAATGGAAGGATTTCTTCCGGCCACTTATTTTAGGACTTCACCACTAGCGCCGTATAGTTAGTGGGTTTAGATATATATAAAATTAATTAATTCTAAATATTCAATGGATTGGAAATTATTCTTTAAATATCCATGTAAATCTTATTATTGAAATATACTTTTATGATTCTTTTGATTGATAAATGCGTGCTAGACCGCATAACTGTTTGAAGAATTAACGTACGATTGTCAATTTATCCAAACACGATTCAATAACAAGTATTTTGTTTACAATTATATGCTTATATGTGCCAATTTTGCCATCAATCAATAATAGCTGCATGGGACTACATATAAAATATGTAAAGGTTGTGTGACCATATTCGTTACCGGACGTAGGCGCCGAGCTGATCCCGACGCTGAGCGATTGCAACACACAGGTGACATAGTCATTAATCGATGGTGAGGTCGCCAGCCCCACTCTATACAATCCAATTTGATATTGGATCATATACGCCAGACCTGTGGTAACCCTCGCAATCTTTCGAAGTAGTCGCTTAGTACGTACTAATTGCTACCAATTATCCGACCCAAGAAGGGATGGTGGACTTGGTTGGCCCATTGTACATCCGAGATTTTACTCTCTGATTGACTCGATCGGGAATCGCAACCCGGACCTCATGCGCAAACTCGGGACAAACTGGTCGAAACACTAGCCGAATGAGCCACGTGAGACTATATACTACGACTTTGTTGATATGCACTGAGTGATAACTGTGATATAGTTTAATCATTGCCTTGATCCAGAACTATTAGTTATCTTCAAATAACTATGCAAGCTGCAATAAGAAATGTTAATGTCGAATGGCGATTTTTTATACTATAATTCTACTATTTCTCACTATCATATTTCTTAAAGTTGTCAAATATGTGCCTGCAGTGTTATAAATCATATCATGTGCCTTTGTGCTCATTTACTATCATGTAACATAGTATGTTTCGTAAGTTGTTTAATGATATATGTGAATAAACGGGCTTATAATAATGTTAAACTTAAACACGTTTACAGAGCTTCTCGAAACTAGCTATTGAACGACAACGCAAGATCTAAATATAGAAATGGTTCCATGCTTTTAAAAAACTGGGTGCAAGTCTGGATACAAATCCTATATTTTAGGCTACACACTGAAACTAAACAAAGGTAATCATTGGAAACTATGGAGGGGGGGGGTACAGATGAATATCTTAAAGGCCCCTTATACACAAAAAGCGAATCTAGGATTTTTCGAGGGGAGTGAGTATATTAATTTTTATAGAGGGGCGGGGCAGGTTAAATAGAGGAGGCAGGTCAACAGAGATTAATTAGAGGGGGCAGGGGGCAAAAAGGAATGAGATGCAAATTTAATTCAGAATTAGTCAAAAGGTTCAAATCGAGGGGCAACTAAATCTGCGCCTTACTCTATGTCAAAATATATAAATAGATATAATTGTAGCCTAACACTTTACGATTACAATAAGGAGATCACGAGAATGTGATGTAATGTAATGTTTTCATTATTGCCAGCGAAGAAAGAGACCAGCGTTTACAATCTTAGAGATCGTGTCCACTCCTATAAGCTTCCCTCTAAAAAGATCCCTTTGATGGACAGACATTTTATTATTAGAATGTTGTATAAAGACTGTTACCAGCTATATGAGATCATACCACATGATATGACGTAGTCACTAACTCTTTTAGCTAATGTTCTATTCCTATATTTTGATTTTGTATTGTGTTGTCTGCTAGGATTGTATCTGTCTGTGTGGTTTCTGGTTATGACAGATTTCGAAAATGAATAAACGAATATATTATTATCACAGTTCGAGCAAAATATTGGTCACGTCAATGAGTGTAATTTCATCAAATAGAACCAATCTGAAATCAAACGAATTTCTCAAGCCTTTGTTAAGGAGCCATATCAGTGCAAGCCCTCATATTTATAATTTCAGATATCAAGTTTCAAATTTATTATTTAATTATATTTATCGACATATAAAGTAACACTTTTAATTGCGTGTCTATACACTATATTCTAAAGCAAACTTAATGTGCCATCAGTTCTCGTAATTTGACCCCTTTCCTCTCACTTGATTACATTTTCATTCGATTGTTCATTGCTTATTCGGCGTCTAAAATGGGTCTTCGTAGAAAGTACACTCTCCAATGTCATTCTAATGTCCTCTATAATCTATATCAATGAATTTACTCTGCAGTACAATGCAAAAGGAAAACTTCAACATTGGTCGCAGAATGCATAGAATGAGTTTCGCTCGATTTCGAGTGGCTATTGTAATAACGCTGACGGCGCCAATGGAACAAATGGAGGCCACTCGAAACGTTCTATTGATGAAAAACATTGAAGCGAACTGAACAGCGGCTATTGGAGTCTCCTCATTGGATAATTACAGCAGAACTAGTATATAGGACCAACTTAAAAATTTAATAAGCATTATGTTAATATATCTCTCTTTAGTGCACTGCCAAATGGCAGGTCCAATGTACATATTCTGAAATACAGTCTATCACGCTCACTAATGAGCACTCCATCGATCATCAAGTTGATTCCATCAAAAGGCCATGCCTTTATCAAACCTAAAATGTAACCTTTTTTTTGGGAATATATACATATTCTGACTTCCGAGGTGGTTTCCCGTTGCCTTCCTCAGTATGAAAATAAATGCGTTGGTCTGCTTTTACGAAACATGTGCATTTTTCAGTTAGTCTATACTCAAGTTTCCCGGATCCAAGACTGGTAAATAAGTTACTG
The DNA here is from genome assembly GCA_034695365.1 of Enchytraeus norvegicus. NCBI lineage: Eukaryota > Metazoa > Annelida > Clitellata > Enchytraeida > Enchytraeidae > Enchytraeus > Enchytraeus norvegicus. The sequence continues at coordinate 7,130 of JAQFZF010004724.1, forward strand.
CCCGATTAGTTAATAATATATATAAATACAATCTAAAGGATAAAACCGAATTTAGCGTCAGATACGCGGTCTATCAGCTTCATCAGTGACGGATGAGCCCTAAATTTGATTTTTGTGATGAGAAAGCAGAATTTAGCCCCAACTTTAACTCTAAACTCTATAATTTAATGAATTCATGTGTAAATTATTGAATGTAAAATTTACATTGTAATGCATTAATTGTCCGTTAGGGGAACACATTTAATTGTAATATACTACTCAAAAATTTAACTCCCCAGCCTTATTGCGGGTGTGTAATCTATACAGGAAGATTAATCGTGTATCTCCCCTAGCCATATAATGCCTTTCTACGACAAAGTTGCGACTAATAGTTTAACGTCGGTTTGCCTTTATGCATGCTTCTACTTATACATTTTTAAGAAGACTAATTATATTAAAGGCAAAGGTAGGATACTACCGAGTCAATACTGACCCCTAGTGCGGAGCTGATCCTGTTTCTAAGCGTAATTATATTAATTAATGGCCTATACACATCTCTTATCGGGATGTATCGCAGTATCCAGTGATGGGCAATAGTTAATAAAAGTAATTAATTATTTAGTTAAACTACTTTTCTTAGTTAGAGCAATAGTTTAACTACTTTTTTTAGTTTAGTTAAAAGAGTAGTTAAACAAACTACTTCTTTTAGTTAATAACTATTTAGTTAAACTACTTTTTTTCTGCTAAAAGTGAACAATTTTGGTGATAATAAAAGTTGTGAGCTAGGCATGAATGAATGAATGAATGCTCATTTCTCTATTTTACATAAAACAATATTATAGGAATTATGTTTTCTTGTTGATGTCTGTGAATTTCTGTGGAAATTATATCTTGGTAAAGCTCATTTATCGGTTCTGTTAAAATTTTATATAAAAAACAGCGAATTTTATGTAAAGAAGTAGTTAGAAAAGTAGTTAAATATTTAACTAATTTTATTTAGTTAAAAGTTAGACTACTTTTTTTTAGTTTAGTTAAAAAAGTAGTTAAACTACTTTTTTTTAGTTAAAAAAATAGTTAAGTTAAGATACTTTTTTTAGTTACGTGCCCATCACTGGCAGTATCTATCTGAGACGCAGGACGTCAGGTTCCTAGTTAAATAAGTGGCATGCTTACAGGATTAATACACTGGCAGTGTTAAGAAATTAAACAAATAAGAGAGAGGTAGCTTTAAAATGTCCTAATTTTATTTAGAAAAATCTGACATCTGAACCGATTCCCGTAGTGTTATTAAAGAGGTGTCGGACTGTCAAAAGAGGGGGATTCTACCCCCCCCCCCCCCTCCCTGGGGGAAATTTGCCCCCTTTAATATAGAGGGGTGGAAGGATGATGCATGGTGCACGGCTGTATCTCGTGTATAGGTATGGTAAACGGTCGGCCGCTAATGTTTCCTTGTTATCTTTCTAAACATTGCCCTTCCTCCTCCCACTTCAACCATAGGCCATCATTATGCTGTAGAAATGTTGAACTTGTAAACTTTTAAATAAATCTCAGAGCTATCCTAAAGTTATTACAAACGTTTAAAAACTTTTCAAAAAGAAAATCAGTTTAGTTGTTAAATAGTAGTTCTAATTATTGTAAACAATTACGGTCCATATTTTTTCAAATGGCTGCTTAATTTATGCCATGAATATATATTGCAGCTGCATGCTTATTGTCAAAAGGATGAAACTAAAACAGCATAATTACTTTATTTCGAGAATCTACCATAGTGCGCTTGCTCAACATATTAACATATTCAAGTACGATGCGGTGCTCATATTTATTATTAAATATTCATATAAATCAATCGGCTGAGCCGATAGCTCATCGGTTGAGTCTCCGACTTTGGTTCCACTGGTTCACGGTTCGTATCCCATGTCTCGTCCGTCACTGATGTAGCCATTAGGCCGTGAAACTGACGTAAGGTTCGGCTCAAGCCTATAAATATCAAAAGACATAACAAAGTAAAATAAAGTAGACAAAATTGATAGAATAATCAAGAGTCATTTGTTAATTGAACCGTTTAATTTAATTTAGAGAATTATATAGAGCCAGTCTGGAAAGACAATTGAGGCGCCTATCGAACTGCATTGCTCGATAATTGACTTCATTTACTATTGTGCATTGATGACCATTCATTGTTTCAGCTAGGGTATGGCTCTGGTTTTATTTTAGAGGGAGGGGGAAATTTTGTTACATAAAGAAATGACCTCTTTTTGCTATGAACCATTAAATTAATAAATAATTATTTGCATCCATGCATGAGCAATGTCGGGAGAGGGGGTAGGTCCCCTACCCTAAAATATACTATTTAGAAAGTATTCATTTGCCCTAATGTTAGTTATATTGACACCAGAAAATTAACTAATGAAATATCTGAGGAGGATTGCCCCCTCCCCCCTTCCTTGGGCCCTTCACTGGTTTCTACAATGAATATGCCTGCTATGTTGTTATAGACCATATACAAACTAGTCCTAATTCATCCAGTATAATGAGGAAAAACTCTAGAATTTTATAATTATAATGGATGATCAATGGTAAATGATTTTAACTTAAAATGCCATGTTATTTTCATCTCTGAATGCCATTATCTGCAGCTTTTGGTAATTTGTAGGTATTTATAATAAATGTAGAGATATACAAATTTATAAATGCTCAATAAGGCTGTATGTCTAAGTATTTTAAGCGAATTATTTTGAATTTGACAAGCAAATCTCTTAATTGCAACAATAATGTCGGACATATACCAATAAAATTGTCTGCGAATAATAATTAAATTAATTATTGTTTTTAGATAATTTATAAAGTCAATTGCAATAAATCCTGAGATAAGCACAATTTAAATGTTTCAAATAGGCCAACTCTCAACAAATTGCACAAAATTACATGAAAAAAGCTCATGAAGCTCCCTGCACACTTCTTAAGTTTAATGAGAGAATGTTTTGGAAAGATTTAGTGGTGATTATGTTAAGATAGAGTATAGAACTTATTATATCAAAGCATGAAATCTACTACATAATTTTAGGAGTATATCTGTTATATTATGCCGAGAATATGCTTTTTATAACTCTTTTTCGTTCAAAATTAATTGCCGGTGTTTTTTTGTAGGATAATTATAGTTGCTATAAAAAGGTAACGGTTGTGTGCCATATATGTTACCGAACGTAGGCGCGGAGTTGATCCCGATTCTGAGCGATTGCAGCACACAGGTGACATAGTCATTAATCCGAC
>JAQFZF010004725.1:0-10377 GCA_034695365.1 Enchytraeus norvegicus
TATCCATCGTTGTTTCAAGGTTTTCGTTAAACTCTTTTATAGAAGTATTTGGATGACGATAGTAACCACCAATATAGCTCAACCGCTCAACTAAATCCCTGTCGATGTATTATCAACAATTTATCGATCTAGCAATCAATCTATCAGAAAATCAATCTATCTGAAAATCAATCAATAAATCAGTCAATCTATCACTGACTGATTGATTGATAGTTAGTCAACGTAATTAATTGACTGATAAATTAAATAATAGTCAATTTATCAGTCAATTAATCAATCTCTCAGTCACTCAGTCAATCAAACTATCAATCAACTTTAATATAAATAGCCCTAGATATTTCTAACATTCATTCATTCTGAAATGCATTCATTCGTTCTGAATGAAATAATGGATGAATGAATGAATTAATTAATGAATTAATGAATGAATTAATGAATGAATTAATGAATGAATTAATTAATGAATTAATTAATGAATTAATTAATGAATTAATTAATGAATTAATTATTTAATGAATTAAGCATTCATTCTGAAATGTGTATGTGTCTGTATAGACGTATATCGACAGCAAATATGTATTTATGTGTACATACTTGTGTATGTATGTATGTTTATATATATGTGTGTATAGGTAGGACTGGGGTGGTTGTCGCTTGTTTTCTGGTCTATGACAAGAGAATGTCACCTGAACAAGCCATCAGACATGTGCGAGCTAAGAGGTACTGCTACGTTCATTCATTCATTCATTCTTTCGTAGTATGTGTGTACGTGTATGCGTATATGTGTGTGTGTGTGTTTGTGTGTGTGTGTGTGTGCATGTGTGTATGTGCACTTTGTGCACTTGTGTAACACTGTGTATGTGTGTTTATATAACAGACCAGGTTCCATACAGACCAGTGGTCAGCTAAATAGCATCAGAGAGTTCAGTCAGTTCATTAAACCGTTAAGAGTCATCTTCAGTCACACGTTAGTAGCCCTGCCTATATGTTTATTTTACTCGATTATCTTCACACGTGACATACGCACTTGATATTTTCTTATTTTGCTGTTTTGTGATTTTGTTATTTCTTTAACACTCCATGATTAATCCTGCGTTGCCTATTCATAGCGTGCAATGCAACCTAGGTGCACTATACATCTTCCAGACACCCTGAGCTTATTCAAATTATGAGTGTGCGTATATGTGTTTTAGTAGCCGAGAAGTAGGAAAATCAATCAATCAATCAATCAATCAATGAGGATTTAAAGTCCTTTTCACCACCCGATGGCGATGTCAGTGGTGATTCCAGGATCGTAGACTTAATAGGGATTTAATAGACACGATAGGGCACAACATGCGGCTGCGGGCCGCTTGCCCGCAGAGCCTTGTTGTGCGATCCGCCGAGGGCAGGCTAGAAAATGTAATTTTTAGGGAAAACAACATTTTTATGTCAGAATAGCAAATATTTTAAACAAAATAATAGTATTTAACTGTAAGGAAGTGGCTGACCATCACACAATGTTTTAACCCCATATATTTCATCTTAAATCTTTTGGTCGATAGTTGAAATTGCAAAAAATTTCATTTCTTGGTCACTGCAGAAAAAAGCAGCAGCCATGCATCATGCACTATGGAAAAAGTTAGTGTGGCCCGCATTCAATTTATCACATTTGATGCGACCCTTTGGCTCATCGAGGTTGTGCACCACTGTGATAGGGTATCAAATATGAAAAGTGAGCCATGGTCATGAGCCATCTTTAACCATGGTCAACTGCAAATGTTGTCTAATTTCGTCAATGCTGTGCATTACCTTGTTACCTTGTTACTGTCAGGTCAAAGACTACCTCTGCTGGATACATTTAATATTCCTCTTCACCTTGTTCTGTGTTGGGTCAGAATCAAGCTCTGAAAATTTAACGGCATATACTGTGCATATACCGTTAAATTCTCTTTCCTGAGCACTGTGTCCTTTCTGCTTATTTTAGATTTATTTGTAGATGTTAACTATTTTGTATGCCCAAATAGTTACTGTGCCTAAGTGACGAATAAAGATGGATATAATATATATATATATGATCTATATCTAAATTGACTGAGTGATTGTTTTGTTATCGTGAAATATTTTGTATTTTTATATACAGAATTATATATGATGTCATGAAACGAAAAACTAGCTTTAGAGAGTTATGGAGGAATTGGACTCCAAGGGCCTGCCACTTGGCAGAGCACTTGATAGATAGATACAGAATTACTTAGGTATTGCTGTTTAACTCAGTTATGATTTGTTGTTATCTTCTAATTTATAATTCAGGGTAATAGATTAAGGTACTTAACTTTTGCTAAACCCTCTTATCTAATAACAGCCAATTAGATCCTACCAACCCACATGCAGCCTTCATTCGTCTCGCACTAATCTTCTACTGAATTCTTAGCCAGCCAGCGCAGCATGCTGCACTGATCGATTGATTGATTGATGGATTGATGTGTGCTAGGCAAGAAAGTGATTTCACAGAGTTCAACCTGGCGCAGTTCCTATCCAGACAGCGCAGCATGCTGCACGGTGCAGAGGCTAGAAAACTTAAATATCTGCCTAAGGTTTGTGTTGATATGTGCGTGTATGTGCATGTGTTCGTTGGTTCGTGTGTGCGTTCTCGTGTGTGTATGTATCAGTAGGCCATACAGTGTTTGCACTGTATGTCGTGAATGGCTATGTGAATGGCTGTATTTAATTTATTAATATTTCTAATTAATATATATTTATAAATATTAATATTTAATGTTGAAATATTTTTTATCGCATGTGTAGAATGTTCGCCTCAGAAGCAGTGATCCTGGTGCTAATTCCAGGTCAGTCAACAAAAGAATAACCCCAGGTTTTCTGGAAGATTTATCGTGTACCTGCGCTGGCTGCATTGCACACTATCTAAAAGTAAAGTTACAATTTATCAGGAGTGGTAAAAAATTATTAAACACAAAAGCATCACCTAAGAAACGAAACAAGCATGTGCAATGTGCGCGATAATATACGGATATTCGTCGGATAAGAAACACCTAAGAAACCTAAGTAGTTCACTCTCAAAATAATGAACGAGCAACTAAATTGTTCAGCATTGTAGCTTTGTTTTTGTATTTTGTACATATTTCAAATATTTGTATGCGCATATATTTTAACATATATATATAATACGCAAATGTTTGTATGTATGTGACACAGCTACTGTATGTATGCGGTGAGAGACTTCTACACTTAGCCGGACGCTCCTGCGACACAGCTGAACACAGAGAGAAAGTTCTCTCTCTACTGCAGCCCACGCTGACTCCCCGCTCCCTCGGTAACTCAACTAGTCTGAAGCACTCCTCTACCAATAATGGTCTGAATCCTACCAGTGCTCGTCTGTCTCACTCCTCTACCAGTGCTAGTCTGAGTCACCAGGACTCTATTGGTCACTCATTGACCAATGGCAGCCTACCGAGGTCTCACTCTGACCTGGGATTGGTTGGTGCTAGTCTGAAGAGAGATAACCGAAGAGACAAGGAGAGAGACCTAAAGGGATATGGAGAGGGAGATGGGGGAAGGAGGAAGGGGGAGGAGGATGGTGACACAGGGACAGATGATCACCATGTGTGGGCAGGAGGTGATGGGCTCAGCACTAGATCTAGTCATGGTAATAATTATATATTCATTTATTTCTTGTTGTTGTTGCTCGCCCGGGCCGTCAGCCATGCTGCCAACACCCTCCATCACCCTTCGTTGGAGAGGGTTCATCCAGGGCCCGTCGCCAGGTTTCTAGCAGCTCTGTCGCCTCGCAGGGATTTATCCATAAGTCAAGATTTTTATTTCTTGAACTCTCTCATCACGCAGAAATCTTACATAAAAGTTACAGGGAATACACTACGATATACAATGGCAATGCAATACTAAGTATACAAGATCGGCTATCATTTCTCTCTTTTTTCCTATAGTTTCACAAATGACATAGGCACATACTAATTTCTTTTGAGTGTTTCTGTTTTGTGTTTTTACTGTTTTTTATATGTGATACTAAACTAGAAAATTATGGTGTTAGTAAATGTCTTTATAGAGCATTCGTATAATATAGTTGTTATCCATCAATGGAGCCTTTTGGAGGGAAGTGTACAGAAGTGGGGTCTATTTAGAGGATTCCGTACATGGTGTAGGCCTAGACCTAATCACATTTCTTTATTTCTTGATATCTGTCATAACGCAGGTAAGAAGAGTGAAAGAGGGTTGAATCAAATGCTGAGATGTCTGGCTGCAGATGATGTCAGGGACGTCTCTGACACACAACAGTGTGAAGAGATAGTGCGAGACATAGAGGAGTGTAAGAGAGAATTAAATAGAGATTGTGATAAAGGATGGGAGAGACTGTCGTGTGTCACTCATCCCATCATACCTGCAACACTTATGTGGTCATGGCTCGAAGATCTTAAGGTTCCCATCACTCTCCTATAAATCTTATTAATTATTTAAATATATATTAATAATTATTGATTAGGTTTTTTTGCTGATAATTGTTTTTATATATTGGTGTATTTAATGAAGTCAGACCATTGCAGACGTTAAAATCAACACACATAATACATCACGACATAACAGTAAATAACACAGTTGTTGCTCATCAGAAATGAAAGTTTAAATATAGCCTTGTAGAGTTTCAATGTTTTTAGACTCCGAGTGGTCGGTATTGATGGTTCAATGGACAACATTACTTGTTTCATTTATTATTTTGTACAGTCACTTTCACAATTCTCGTCCATATTCACTGTGTGAGTTTCTGTGACTACTCCATGTCTATTTCAATGAATACAGATCTATATTACACTTTCTAGATTACAACTATCTATAGATATCATGTGACCTAACTATCTGATCTTATATGCTAGGGATTGCTGGCAGATATTTGTCTCTATTGAGTATTTTCTATCAACAACTGTCTTAAATGGTTCAGTTTTACCGCTTCAATACTGTGGAGTTTTTTTCACATGATATTCGATCATGCTACATCCTCATTGTATTGTATTGTAACATGCATAACAATCTTTACTAGGGCCATTCAAGATAGCATTGAAATATTTCTGGTCGGCAGAGGCACGCAACTCTCTGAATGTAGAGATTTCTAAATTATAGTCTGCCTTCTGACTTTTCTCTAGAATGCTTCAGGGTGATCTTTATCGGATGCTGTTGTAAATCTCTACCAAAATGGAGATGCATTTAGTAATCTTGAAAGGGTTGCAACCAGAAATATAATAAGCAAGGGATCATTATAGATGCCTAAGAGATAATTTAAGGTCATAATGTGATCTTGCATATCCTTCTTCAGCATCCACATTGGGCGTCAATTGTTAGGTGATGAAACTCGCTCAGTTATCAGTGAGTTGTGAATTAACTGGGACCAACCCAGAAGACTTTTGCACCAGATGCTGAACAAAAGTCGTCTTAGTTGAACCCGCTTAAGTCAAAAGCTTGGAGCGAGCCATGGACTAAGCTAGAGCATCACGGCTGTACTCCTGGCTGAACAACAACTTTAACAACAATAACTATAACACTGTTTATTTATCTTTATGTAGGAACCGGTTCTATCTAGTCAGGACCTGCCACTCTTGCTTCAATATGTTGATGACCCCATGACTGGACTCAGTGTACTAGATAAGGTAGGTCATAATCTCTGTGACTTAGCATATATATTGCAACAATTGTATATGCTGTTAAGAAGGAAGATTTAAGGTTATAATGTAATCTCCTTTCATACCCTTCCTCAATATCTACATGGAGCCCCAATTGTGAAGTGATGAAACACGTGCAGTTACCGTTGAGTTGTGAGGTAAGTGAGACCAATTCGGAAGACTTCGTTGTTCAGATGTAAAAAATTCCATTGATTTTGTCCCAGTTGACTCAAAACTCAATAATAACTGAACGCCATTGATTATCTTATAATTGGCGCCCAATGTGGATGCTTGAAATGCTTGAACCAAGTAGAAAATTGGTTTGACTTAAAAATTGAACATTTTGATTAATAAAAACAACTTTTTTGTTTTGATCGGTAATTATACTACCTTGCTATTGTTCATGTATGTTATAAGGTATGCTATTGTATAATGTGTAATATGTTTGTATGTGTACTTGTATGTGTAGGGTTGTCAGCAATGCCTACTCTACCTATCTTATGCAATTGGATGTGCCACGTGCAACACTCCAATGTTAACTCGACAACCCATTATTGAAAGACTTGCTAATGCTTTATCCCAACAACCCCCCACCTCCAACCTCCCACCCTCCATCTCTCAACGTGGCAGTCCTGTAGCAGGTCATTCAGGGGCCGGTAACAGTCTAACAGCAAATGGTGGTGTGGGGGCCGGGAGCAGTCTAACCCTTAGAGGCAGTGCAGCAGTCTACGGATCATTGATCCTCAGCCCCAACACGTGTAGTTTGCTATGTCAGTACCTCAATGCTCTCATAGAACAATGTGCCAGAGAGTTTATGTGTGAGTGTGTGGAAAACATGTGATGTGCGACAGAGTTTATGTGTGAGTGTGTGGAGAACATGTGATGTGCCAGAGAGTTTATGTGGGAGTGTGTGGAGAACATGTGATGAGAGAGGATATGTGTGAGACTGTGAGTGTCTGTAGAACATGAGATGTGCTAGAGAGTTTATGTCTGAGTGTGTGGAGAACATGTGAGAGGGTTTATGTGTGAGTGTGTGGAGAACATGTGGATAGAGTGTAGAGAACATGTGGATAGTGTGTGAGGGGAGGGAGCTTATGTGTGAGTGTATAGAGAACATGTGAGAGAGTTTATGTGTGAGTGTGTTGAGAATTTGTGAGAGAGTGTATGAGTGAGTGTATAGAGAACATGTGAGAGGGTTTATGTGTGAGTGTATAGAGAACATGTGAGAGAGTTGTTTTTCGCTCGCTCTTTCTGCATCTTTTTTGTTAACTCCACTACTCGGAACTAGTAATTTGGTTTTTTGGCTGGTAAAATAAACAATCATTCTAGTTCTAGTGGTGTGGTTAGAAGACAACCCCCATGAGAAATATTTTGCTTCTTGTAGGGGAAAGAGTTAAGATTTCTAGTGGGGGTTGCAACTCCCCAACCCCATTCGACAACTATCACACTGTGTTTGTGTAAGTGATGTATCAAATCATAATTGTATATAATTGCAATGAAATTGGTGATAGAATGACATAAATTGTGACAAAATTTAATGTTGAAATTTATTGAATGATTTTAATCATGATCCACTCGACCGATCAGCGTTTGTCTATAGAGCAATGGAATGGAGATCATGTGTGTAATATTGTGTGTAACAATTTGACTTAAACTTGTGTGCTAATTAATTACTTAGAGAGACCGGGAGATTGGAAATATATTGTATTTATTATCACATATGTGACTGCACGGTTCTCAATGTTGTCGTAGTTAATTGTAGCACTTGATTTTATTGTTGTTGTTGTTAAGTATTATACAATCAAATATATGACTCTCATGCTTATTATGGTTGTAAATAATTAATTAATTGCTTAATAATAGCTTAAATAGTGCACATACTTGTAAATCATTTAAATAAATACACGAACTTCTTCAGAATAGAATTACTCTTTAAGAATAATGGGGAAATCTTATTTTTTATTGATTCATTCATCTTATGTTGTTTGTAGGAAATGTAAAATATATATATTTAATTTTTAGGTTAAGTATGTCCAATTTGTACTTGGTATTACATTAATAATGTCTCAATGGGCCCATTAAGAGGTGTCCCAATTAATGAACCACGACTGGCTTCGTCTCAATAAAGATCATAGGCCCTATATCTCGAAGACTGTCAATAATATGTCTGTGTTGGGTCCAGGAAACTTTTTTTCTTTATTCCTTTATTTATTATCGAATTACATCAAACAGTTCTAAGCTACAATGACATAGCATACAAACACACAAAAAGTCAGGAAGAACAGTGGTGCAAACTTAATGCAACCGGTGAGTGAAAATAATTGAAATTTTATATGAATGAAGTCATTCATAAAAACTGTAGCAAAAGAAGAAGTAAGTCAACTTGAGAATAGACCAACCAACATCTGATGTGTTTTGTAAGAGCTGGCTAACGCAGATATTGCAGTGAAGGACAGTGTAGTCTGGGCCATTGAATCTCTGTACTAAACCAATTGGTTACTCAAATGCCCGAATTGTGGAAGCTTTGCCACATCATGTGTGGCCTATGACAGCGGAATCGGAGCTGAGTTTTACCTTCATACATCGGAAGGCAAATAATAGTGGCATGTAACCATGTGAGTAGCCTAGTTTTTTGGTTGTCAATGGGTTCAACTTTAGTAGGGTTCAAAGCATGAACAATATTACATTTTAAAGTTGACAAAACCCAGTTTTACTTGTAATTAGTTGTTTCTCTTATTAATTGAACGCAACTAAATTTAAATCATAAAACATAAATTTAGGTTCTGATTTATGACAACAGGGTATTTGATGTCGTTGTTAGACGAGCAAACGGCCGTTGAATTGGTATTGATTGATAGAGGGTCAAACAATAGGCATACACAATTTGTTTAATTAGTAATTCGCTCTGTCCCAAGTATCTGATGCTGTAGGCCTATAATATGGTGTATCGGCGGTAGCTAGATAGGATACATTGTGTCCTCACTGACGGTCGATTTCTTGCTTGTGTTTGATAGCTTATGTGTATGTTTGTTCGCTTATTTGTTTGCTTTATTGCTTGCCTATTTTGTCTAATTTTGAACAAATAAACGTAGTTCCCTCTTTATCACAATCGGCCCCAGTCTCCCCTATAATTTACCTATCTATAAGAATTACAACACAAGGTTGTGATTTTCTATCTGTGCCTGCTAAAGTAGGGCTTGCGCTGTTCGAGAAGTCTGCTATATCGTCGTCTGATGATGAAATTGGATTTGAACACATATTATCTTGATTAGCATCTTGTGCGTAATGCCAACTTCACAAAACTGTCGGCTAACTTCAATGACCATTGTAATGACCATGCGTGTGGACCCATGAATTTCGCGGAGTTTTTAAGAGTAGGCTATAATCATTATTTTTATTGGAAGGAAAATGGCGTAATGGGTCCGGCGAGAGCTGGGAGTCCTCACCTACAGTTAGACCTGTCAGCCGCCGCCGAATTCGCCGAATTTTTTTTATCTCAGCCGAAAAGCCGCCGAAAAATATTCGGCGCGCCGAATATATTTAAAAGCAAATTCTTTTAATTTCTTTGATAGATAACACACTTAAATGATAGCATTATATCTAGCCCTACTTTTTAGAAGTTCATAGTCACAAAATGTTGCTAATTGCCCGGTACTTTTAAACGCATAATTATGCTGCATTTAGGCTACAATACATCTAGAAATCAATATGTTTGATATTAAATATGTTCCTAGGGAAGGCGTAATATATTTTATTTCATCGGAGATGTTAGCCAAAAACATATTCTTCATCTGATATGTTGTTCACCGTACATTAGCCGTAAATTAGCCGTATATTTTAACAAATTATTAGCCATAAATTAGCCACATGTGTACTACCTTAGCCGTAATTCAGCCGAATTTCAATTTCACGCAAAATTACGGCTAAGCCTAATATCAGCCGAATTTATATAATCAAATTATACAAATTATACAATCTAAATTATACAATCTAGAGTGTACAATCCTAGCTACATGTAGCCTATGCTTTCATATCAGGGCGTGTTGATTGTAGTTGTAGTCACTATAATTATATCAGTGATATTTTCGTTCTGAATTTTAATTTTCGTTTCGTTCTTATTCAGTTCTGAAAGAATAATTTCTGTTTTAGTTCAGTTTCAGTTCTTGAAGATCGAATAATTTTAGTTTTAGTTCAGTTCTAATTCATGTAATTTAGTTCAGTTCTAGTTCGAGTAAATTTTTAAAATTTTAGTTCTAGTTCGGTTCTGAATGGTCAAAAGTTTTAAAAAAATGCCGCGCTTTGACATTTTTGTAACTTTTGGTTAACATTTAAGCCCTTTTGTACTCTAATATACAATTTGTCTAACTTGCAAATTAGTTTTACAACAAAATAATGAGAATGAATTAATATCATCTGAAAGAAATTTTTGTTTCCAAATAAATTTCGTTCATCGTTCAGAGCCTAATTTTAGTTTCTATTCCTATTCAGTTCGGTAACAATAATTATCGTTCTTATTTAGTTTCAGTTCGAGGGGACGAAGATGCAATAATATTCGTTTTCGTTCAATTTTAATTAACGAAAATATCACTAGTCTCTATTATGGCTCAACTGGAGATGTTCACAAAAGTTACAGTCGATCTGTTCTGAATTCCGCACAGGGCCGGCGCCAGGTATAACAAACGGGGAGGGCAGCGGGGGGGGGGGGGGGGGC
>JAQFZF010004726.1:0-10376 GCA_034695365.1 Enchytraeus norvegicus
AAGTTTCATTCTTTTTCATAAGTTTATGAGAAATTTAACCATTGTAAATTTCTTAAGTGAAAAATTAACAAAATTATGCTTTTTATGCTCTTTGAGAAGAATTATGCTTTTTAATGCTTTAATGCTATATACCCCCCCATCAAATAGCCTTCATTTCGTTCATTTTCTGCTCTATCATTGAAATTCAGTGAAACCCAGGGTTAAAAGTTTCATTATGCTTTTTATGCTTTTGGGTTTCCTTAATTATCAGTATCAAATCATCAATACAACTTCTCAGTCTTACCTACTCAATATCAACGTACAATGCGAGATTCTAGTTTCTAGTTGGTTATGAACCGCTTTGATTTCGGGAAACTTGAGAATCTGGACCATTTGAAAACTGTACGTATCGTCACTATCACGAGAGGCGAATAACTCAGTTCTGCAGTGAATGGGAGATTGATCTGCATCAGTGGTCGCCCAAATTCCAGATTTGCAGAGGTATAAAAACACAGGTGTGGCATATGGCAGGCTGGTCCACTCTACCGTTCGAATTCTGAGACTTACTTTAGAATGTGCTATATAAAAGTTTTTGATAGGTCGACGACGGTGACCGTAAAAATTGCGACGAATCCTTGAAAATTATTTTAAAACGAATTTTCTTGTACATTTCCGATACTCAAGGGAAATACAAAATAGTTTTGTGGCCGGACGATTCATCCACGGACGATTCATCCACGGAAGATTCATCCACGGACGATTCATCCACGGACGTCAACGGTCTATTCATCCAAAATTTTAACTTGGAGAAACTAAGACTATACAAAGCAGGACAAATTATTAGTAGTAGTATTTTATTAGCAACTACTTCATAACATACGCACAATGTTATGAAGGCCATCCCGCAGTCTCCGCTCATCTGGCACTAATCTCCTTAATATTCCCGATATACGATCATCTATAGGTAGGCGATCGTTCAGTTTCACCGCTCCAACACTATGGAATTCTTTGCCACAAGACCTTAGATAATGTACATGTATAACAACCTTTCAGAGTAAGCTGAAAACTCATTTGTTTCCTCCATAGATCTGCGTAATCAGATTCTTTTGCTCTGGCTAATGGACGTCCACAGTATCGGATCTCGCTTTCTCTTCCGTTCTTGCATTTACAAGTGTGTTCTGGTGGTATAGAACTGCTTGCAGTTGCCTGGTCTGCTTGAGACGTCCTTGGCATCGCCTTCGGATGAGGAAGCGGACGCTAAATCCTCAGTGTATTGTATTGTATTGTAATGTTACAAGGTATACATACACAATAATCATGTTTAATACATACAATACATCAAAAATATAACGCAAATTAGAAGAAGATATCCGGAATTCATCCACGGAATAGTCCGTGAATGAATCGTCCGTGGATGAGTCATCCGTGGATGAATCGTTCTAGAATCAATGGTTTGACACGTTTACAATTATTACAGTTAGAGATCATTTTTAGAGATTGTATCCGATAATTCATTGTAGAACCTGCATGTAGAATCCGTTCATAGAATCAGGTTGACAATATGCTTTAGGGGAAAGTTCGCATTACAACTTCATGCAAAATTTCTTTCAAATAATATTATTGATCAGTTCTATTTTAACCCGATTCTTTCCACTGCCCTTAAAAAAGACAGCTAGAAAGCTGTGCCTATTTAATTTAACCGTATGAACTGCTCAACTGACCCCAAGATCAGCACAGTCGATTCCATCATAAATTATGCTCCAGAGTTGCAGCCTAGTAGTCAGCAATTGTGCTTAGTGAAACTCGAATACCATTTTACGGTATGTTACATTTACTTGGACTTATTAAACTGAAAACTCAAGTACTTGTAGCCCTACTTGTATATATACTTGTACTTACGATACAGGTACTTACACTGGAGATCCACATACTTTGCTACAATTTTCCAATACGAATCAACATTTACCCAATTCGACAAAACCCATTTTCTACTTTGGAATAACGGTTTGGGTTTGATTCGGTGCGTATGAAACAGTATTATTACGAAATCTTCCAAGTATCTGTTTGGCCGATTTTCTTACAACATTGTACTGCCACGCGTAAAGTATCGGGTTCAGAAGTGAATTCACATACAGCAAGAAAGTAGAGGTAGCCCAAAGACCTCCACCTCTGCTGATCGACAGTCCCAGCGTATTCAAAACATAGCACGCTGTACTGGGTGTCACGGTGATCATATATGCCATGCAGACGACCCCCAGAGTCTTCGTTACATTCACAGTGCTTCGATTTAACTTCTTGGCAGATTCACTAGCCGTTGACGATTTGTTAACACTTGCATGTTTCCACACAGTGACGGCGATGTGAGCGTAGCAATAGATGAATTCAAAGCCAGGCAGAAGTGTGTAAATAAAGCCGCAGAATACAGCGAAAGCTACGGGCAGATTCGGGTGGGCCCAAACACTGGCCGGTAGACATTTTCCATTACTAATGCGACTTGTGACCGCCAACGGTATCAAACACTGAAGGTATAAAATCATGCAATCAGCTAAATCATTATTGACAGTAATCCCACTATAACAAATTAAATAATTTGTTAAATAATGGATTTAGCTGTAAATCTTCCGTCCAAACGACAACTGATTACTACAGCGAAACAATCAATTCCCGTGTTGGGTCCGGGATATTTGAGAATAGTCCAATCGATAACTGCACGTGTTTCGTAAGAGCCGACTAGAGCAGATACTGAGGAAGGCAACCGAAAACCACCTCAGATACCTATATTTTCCTTGAACAAAGGCATCATTTTAGGTGTTTAAAAGGCAAAGTTTTTTTGATGAGACAGACTTATTTGGTTGGTCGATGGTGTGCTCATTTAAGAGGGAAATGGTCGCTTGTGTGTATGAATTTTTGCCTTGGACCTGCCACGTGGCAGAGCACTGGATAGACAATCAATCGCGATTTTTTCTTCAGTTGTCATAATATATTTATATTAGGTTTTGCAATAATCAAGGAAAACATTTATTTAATTATTGAAAAGAAGTAAGCTTAATGCTAACCTCAAAAACTGAAAAAATCCACGGGAACGCAACGGCCGCCTGCAGCATCCATCTTCTGTAAATCTTCTTGTAGAACACGGCATGCACGATCTTCATGTAACGCTCCAGCGTGATTACCATCAATCCTGTCATCGAAGTATTTACCAACGTTGCAAACAACAGGTCACTATCGCAGACAATGCACCGAAAATAACCCAAGGCGTCGCGTTCGTAGGGCCATCCTTCGGTGATGATCTTCTGCGTGTAGTCAATGACGATGCCACCGCATGGAACCAAGTCCATGATCGTTTGGTTTATGATAAGAACATGGGATATGTTATTGATACTTGCCGTAAGAGTCCTCGCGTTCCACAGAATGAAAAGCATCGTACCATTGACCAATATACCAACTACACCAATCCACAGAACTGCTGCTCTTATAAATTGAGAATAAGCGCTCAAAGATGTAATATTCGATGAGATTGTAATTTCTGTAAGGTTGACTTCCCCATCCATGTCGGAAGAGTCGTTGATTTATAAGATTCAATTATTGTCTGATGATGATTCGTTTAAATTCATGGCTCATATTAGGCTATTTGTTTTGATGAGTAGATCAATGTGCGGTTAAATTTTCTGATTATGATAGGCCTACAAGACTGCTTTCTGCAGAGAAATAAAGTTTATATCAGATATAAAAATATACAGTAGCCTATATCTCTATATCTGCTTTGAACTTATTTTAAACAAAATACGATGTTAGCTAGACCACAGAAATACCAAAATATAAAAGTTAACAAGAGATATAGCCCATATATATTACCCATTACACAGATGCAGAGTTGTCCGTGGGTCCTTTTTTGTCAACCCAACCCAACCCACCAAATCCACATCTTTTTAGAAACCAACCCAACCCAATCCACACATGTTCAATCCAACCCAACCCAACCCGTTACTAATTTTGGCGAAAGAATTTCAACTTACAATTTACACAACGCAACTTTTCCAAATTCGTTGATAAGCAAAATTAATTTATGAATATATGCTGAAGGTTTTATGACACTCAAGAGAACATAGCAGGACAAACAAAAACATCATTAGGCTTAACAGCAAACCTTAAATATGAGTTTCAACTGAGTAAATGTTACAGTTAATACCATCCCGTATAGTTTAACAATTGACATAATAAAAAATAATGATTCGGGTTTATATCTGTTTCCTCATCCAGAGACAATGTCTGGAACACAACATTAAGTTGTATTATTGGTCACCTAACATGAGCAAAACTGAAAATCCATCAGGACATAATTATTTACATATATGAAATCATCGCAGAATGCATATATGGCAAATAGTACCAACCATCAGTATTTAATTATGTAACAGACTATTGTCAACCGGCTCGTATCCGCCACCTAACCAACTCAATAGCTTCCACTTTATCGGGGGAGAGACGTGATCTCATGTACTTTATCGTATGGCCGACTGACGAGAAGTCTCTCTCTGACTAAGCCGAGCTAGCTGATATGCAGAAGATACGGCGGGCAGTGTGAGAGAGAATTGGATAGGCTGCAGCATTTCGACACCAGAACTCGAGCGGGTTTTTACTGGCTGTTGGCACTAGAAGAGCTTTATATCGAGCCAATTCTTCTGTGCATGCGTAACTCTCAGGGGAGCGACGTTCTTGTTGTGCAGCAGATACGTCGTCACGGAGATAGCAATAGGATCAAACCGAGCCTTTTTCGCTATCGGTTCATCCTCAGCATTTACATTGGCCTGTATTTCGGTCTGAGGACACCTAATCATTTAACAAAATAAAATAAAATTTAATATAAATTAGCTTTAAGACAATTTTCAAAGTCACGTACAGTCTACAGGACTTTTAGATGACTTTGATTATGTCCTCAGTACCTGTTTGAACTTTGTAGACCACTGCAAAATTTTGATATTGTTAATTGTTTGATATTGTAAGCCTAATAAAGTGCCATGCGGGACAGAGCGTCCTATTCTTGGAGATGATGTTAACTCCATTGATCCAAATGTTTAAAGACTTTTGGCGGCTGGCCATTTCGTTGCATTCATTTCCTGCCGAAAACACCAGAATTTCTACGCAGATTTAATATAGAACATTGTTGAAGATGAAGGCATGCTGCATTGTTCAATTGAAGTAAGTCATCCATCTAATATTATAAATAAATTAAATAATGCTCTTGCATTTGTCAAGTATTTATTTTAATGTCTAATAGATTAAGTGAATGTAAAGTAAAGACGCCTTTTTAGAAAGTTTGAATTTCACCTCAATTCACTTTCAATGCATTTTAGCTTACATATTAAATCTATTTGAGAAAGCTATGCG
This sequence comes from Enchytraeus norvegicus, assembly GCA_034695365.1. Lineage (NCBI taxonomy): Eukaryota > Metazoa > Annelida > Clitellata > Enchytraeida > Enchytraeidae > Enchytraeus > Enchytraeus norvegicus. The sequence continues at coordinate 5,368 of JAQFZF010004726.1, forward strand.
GTCAATTGAACCGATCCATAATTTGGACCACCTGCCTTTTTGTCGGAAGGATAGCCTACAAAATTTGAAAACTTTTTCATTGGCAATGCAGTCATTTATAAGAGATAACTGCAGAATTAGGGGGTAGACAATTTATTTAGATCGTAAAGTTGCTGGGCCACGGGATGGGCTTACCAAGTTTTTAAAATAAAATTTAGACATCACTTAACTAGCAAGGGTTTCAAACTATATTAAAGGTGGTTTGAAGCCCTTGCTAGTTAAGTGATGTATAAATTTTATTCTTCCTCGAAGATTCCTCCAAGGTCCGGAAAAATCCCCCTATAGTTATAAGAAAAAAAACAGGTCCTGCAGGAATCCGTTGGTTCCTTGTTTTCTATTCGTATATTCTGAAATATGACAGAATACACATGCAAGTTTCCTTTCTTAGTTGCTGTTTTTGTGTTTTTATTATTTGTTGTCCCTACATGATTAACCATACATATGCCTTTTAATAGCGCCTCAATGGCTGCTAGCGGAGGTACACGATTAACATTTAACCTTCCATTTTCAAGGCACTGATACGCACCCGTGCTCAATGCTGCCCGGGATATTTTTGTCGACTGACCACTTGCATAGGGGTAGAAGCCACTGTCAAGTAGAACTATGCCTTTAGTGATAGTTACTTATCTTATTTTAAGCATTATTGTTTGTCCATATTTCACCATAGTAAAAGGTAGTAGTCTACATTATCAATCATTCAATCAATGTGGATTTAACGTCCGGTTTCTCATCCAAAGGCGATGTCAGGGTCGTCCCAAGCGGGATGTCCAACTACAGACAGCATCCAACCACCAGAACACACCTGCAAATGCACAAGCCGAAAGAGAAAGCGAGATCCAAAACAGTGCAAGTCCGTTATCCAAGGCAAGAAGGTCTGTTAGAACAGATCTAGGGTGGGAAGAGATGAGTTTTGAGCTTGCCTTGGAAGGTAGTAATGCAAGTACAAGATCGCAAATCTTGTGGCAAGGAATTCCATAGTGTTGGAGCAGCATAGCTAAACGAGCGTCTGCCTATTTCGGTTCGAATGTCTGGCACTTTTAGAAGATTAGTGCCGGACGAACGAAGGCTGCGTGTGGGTTGATAGGAAGATATTGCAAAGTTTAGTACCATAAATGTTAACAAGGCTATCTTGAATTTTATGCGCTCTGGGACAGGAAGCCAATGCAGACTTTTGAGTAGAGTGGTTGTATGAGAGTGAAATTTCACCAAATATTGAGGTGTCTATGACGAAAAAAGGTGTAAATAATGACTTTTTAAAATATATAATAATTATACTACAGCTAGTAGCTACCTGCCATCAGCAGGGACAGTGCTCATCTGAAGCTCTTGAGCGTTGGCTGCCGGCAGGAGGCTTGTTGAGAGATAGTTGTACATTATCCTCGTGTCCTCCTGGTCTAAATCACTCCTAATAACACAACAAATAACACAAAATATCCTCGCGTCCTCCTGGTCTAAATCACTCCTGATAACACAACAAATAACATAACATATACACATGTCCTCCTCGTCTAAATCACTCCCGATAACACAACAAATAATATAACATATACACGTGTCCTTCTGGTCTAAATCACTCCAGATAACACAACAATAACACTACAAATGACACAACATATTATCCTTCCGTCCTCCTGGTCTAAATCACTCCTGATAACAAAACAAATAACATTACAACTAACATGAAATATAACATGATACACAATATCATAACGAATTGGTGGATTTAGGAATTTATAAGGAGTTGGGTGCAATTTATTACATGCATTTCTATTCGAGAGGAAGCTAGGTTAAGTTTAGTTTACTTGAGGGGGGCCAAGGGTACAAAACGAGGTAGGCCAATTTGAATGGATCAAATTGTAATAATTTTCAAATGAAGAGGTACCATGCCCCCCCCTCAGGTCGAGGGGCCCATGGCCCCCTCTAGCCCCCTAATCCATGATTTGTTTATCTTTACAATTTGCATGATACCCAGTTTATAAATGAAGGATAATAATAATAATAATAACAAAGACCTACGTTTCGTCATCCAAGGTTTGAAGGATGTCAGGGACGCATAATTTCAAAATGATACTAAATACGCACCAGATTTGCTGCTCATTGTGAAGCAGCATGGTATATGATATTGGAGGTAAGGCAGATTTTAGTTGATTTAGAAAGCTCTGAACTCGGGCGTAGGAATGCTTGTTGAGCGGTAGATATCGAATACCGTTAAACGTTTCCAACACTCCAATGTTTCCAACAGGTAGCGTCGTTAAATACTGGAGTATAACAAAACATGCCACATTTATAGTCGGTAACAGAATGTTAATGAGGGCATTTTTTATGCTTGTTAAAAATATATCGCAAAAATTATGCAAGTAATTTATGTGCACCTCAGCGAGTAGTTGGCAAAATTATGCATTATCTTAAAGAATTGTAAAAAACTGATATTACTGCTGAAGGAAAATTATAGCAACGAATGTATGTAATAAGGATTTCTAATCAATTAATAAAATCTACCAAGATTGATGTAACTAAATAAAAATCTTAAATAGCTTATTTACAAAATATAAAATATCTAGCTAATTGAGATGTACTATACAGTCACAATATAACAAAAAGAAAAGTTCACACCGTATTAAAGAAATGCTCCAACCGATTCATTAGTTCGGTTTTATCTGTTTTTGTAAGAATGTAATTCATTGATCCGTTGAAGAGCTGAAATAACAGAACAGTAAATATAGATAAACTTAAAGCATAACATATTGTGCAATAATTACAACAGTGGAGCATCAACAGTATATATAACGACAGATGTTGAAACCAGAGATCACAACTTCATAATCGGTTGTGACGGTTGTCGAATTGCAGTCTTCAGCAAGTTGCTCTATTCTCGAATACTACGAGAGAAATTCCGTGTACAGTTATCATGAAACTCTCTGAACAAAATTATGCAAACTAGACAAACGTTAAAAGGCTAAAACGAATTTAACACATTTTCGCGGCTGAACGGTTACATCAGTGATGGGTGAGCCTTGGATTCGAATCATGAAACTTTCTTTTAAGTCAAGTTGTACTGGCTCAGCCAATGCGAGCAAAGAAACCTGGTCTGCCCGACAGAGCGAGAGAATAATAGCGTATTCCTACTCAAATATACAATATGTGCTACCATGTTGGTGAATAATAAACTACCTATAAGTAAAGTATATGCTACCCTAAAAGCCTGATATGTTTGTGTGAGTAGAGCCTGATACACAGAGTCTTGTATCTCGTCCTCCTGGTAATCTCTCACTAGCTTCTCATTGACTGTCTTCACTATGTACGGCACACCCACTGTCTGTAGTACAATACAATACAATACATTACAATACAATAATCTCTCACCAGCTTCTCATGAACTGTCTTCACTATGTAGAGCACACCAACTGTCTGTAATACAATACAATACAATACTCTAATCTCTCACCAGCTTCTCATTGACTGTCTTCACTATGTAGGGTACACCAACTCTCTGCAATACAATACAATACACAATACAATATAATACAATACAATACAATATTTACAATACTCTAATCTCTCACTAGCTTCTCATTGACTGTCGTCACTATATAGGGTACACCAACTGTCTGCAATACAATACAATACACAATTCAATACATTATAATACAATACAATAATCTCACACTAACTTATCATTGAGCTTCTCATTGACAGTCTTCAATATGTAGGGTACACCTATAGAATATACAGGGCGAGTTTAAAAAATACCCCCCACCAGCGAAATCTCAATAACTTTTTCAAAACTAAAGATAATTAGAAAATATTTTTAGGGATTTCTACAGGAGGAATTTTTACATATAACCTCCAAATTTGGTGAATATATATTAATAATTAAACAAGTTAGAGTTTCTACGAAAATATTTTAAAAAAAACATTTTACAGTAACAGAGCTTATTCAAATAGCCATGGCACAGTTTGGATCGAACATCATAGTCCGGAGTTCGTCAAGAAGGATTAGTGGTCACCAAACTTACCTGACTCAATCCTCTCGATCACCACGTCTGAGGCGCTAAATATTCTCTAGCAGTACACTCCAAACCAAACCCAACCAACAAGGCTTAACTCCAGACTGTGCTGGAGGAAATCGTGGAAGACTTTTCAAAAGAGACTATCGACCTGGCTGTGCTAGAATTCCAGGCGTGCATTCAAATTGGTGGCGGTCACTTTGCACAAGCACTAAAACAGAATCGACAGCATCAATAAACTGCCATTTCCGGGCCCAATATTAGGCATAAATTAAAAAGAAACGACTGCCTGTTGAATAAGCTTGCCAATTGTTTTGTATTTGTTCGTAGAAACTCTGTAACTTTTAAATAATAATACTTTTTTGACCAAATTTGGAGGCTAAATGTCAAAATTTTTCTTCTAGAAGGCCCTATAATATTTTTAAAATTTCTAGAGTTTTGACAAAGTTATTGCGATTTCGATGGTGGGGTATTTTTAAAACTCACCCTGTATATGCACTAGAACATTAATAAGTTGCACTCTAAAGTCATGGCTATATAGTACCATACCGATGTTAATGTGATAAAAAATGACGTCATTTATTTATTTAGACACTTAATTGCATTGTTCTGTATGAATGTTAAAATGTTTTAGTGTATATATTAGTAGGTACTTCTATGGGTACACCGCCTGTCTGCAATACATACAATACAATACAATACAATAGGCCTCACTAATATCTCAATAATATATAAATCAGTAACGGTCTTCACTATGTAAGGCACTCCCGACTGTTTGCTACAAATTGAATTAGACCTAAATCATTTTAAATTGGAAAATTAAATACCGACACACTAACACAATTTTAAGTTAAATTAAGATAAGTATCATTAATATTGTTTTCAAGCATAAATTATTGCTGTCCATAAAAGACGTCCGCACGGGAGGGGGGGGGAGTCGGCCAAAAGTGGACCAATGCGGAC
>JAQFZF010004727.1:0-10375 GCA_034695365.1 Enchytraeus norvegicus
TCAAATACATCAAATACATCAAATACATCAAATACATCAAATACATCAAATACATAGAAATCTAAAATACTGAAACCTGAAGATTCTAAATATCATGCAAAATGTAAAATATGGAACTACTTGAGAGTTTATTTCTCTCGAATTCATAAATAGGCTTAGTATTGCTACACGATAGTTTTCTTTTATATTCACTGATGTTTGATTATGTGTACCTTAGATTTATTGATTTATTCTGTACATGTATTTATGTTTACCATTCTATTGGTGCAAATAAACTGTATATATAAAATACATAAAATACATGAAATACGACAAAGTAAAAATAAAATACAGAAAAATACATGTATTTTTCAAAAAATATTAATACATAAAATACGTATTTCACAACTATGCTCAATAGGCCTAAAAAACAATTAAAGTTTTATGTTTTATATAGTATGCGTCCGTACTTGAATTAGTTGCCTCTTATTCGAGCACGTGCATTTATCGTTTAGTCTGTTATTAAGTGTACCGGATCCAACATGGGAAATGTTGATGTACATGCACAAAATTGACCCCCTCCCAGCCGAACCGCAATTGTTCAATTATTCTTCGGTATCATTTATGACCATTAAATGTCAACAGAAATTTGATCCTTTACACACATAAAGGGATCAGACAAAGAAGCACTTGTTTCATGTAGGCCTAAACAATACTGTGCAATTGTTGTGAACTTTCGCACAGATTATTATTTTATTTTATTTTTCCGCTTTATATCAACCCCTCCCCCCATACCCGCTTCACCCACCCACCGTCAAATGTGTAAATCTTTTATGCAAGCATAATCCCACAGTCGGTCATTATATTAGGCGTGCGCCTACATGAATGCATGTATGTATTGTATGTACAGAAAAACTGAAAAAGTAAAGAAAAATATATTTGCTTGTTTCGCTATCATCTGAGCAAACACATTTTCGCATGCAGTACCATTGAATACCAGGTGCAATTTATATTGGCACAAATAATATTATTTGAAACAATTTTCGAACGGTTTTGAAAAATTCATAATGGGATATGTTGAGAAATCCTAATCATCGCGAGTTAATTTTCACTATGTGAAGTTCTGAAGCCGGATATTGCTTCTATTGCCGTGACTGCATCAGCCTGTCATTACAGTCTGTGATATAGCCTGTATGTATATAAAACACTTGGGATTAACCGATATTTAATATTTTGTTGGTTAATCGAAATCACATGCAAGTTCAACTTTCCGATTTATCTGAATCGGAGGATTTGAATTCGTCGATCCAAATTTTTAAAGTGATGTTTTTCTTCAATGCTAAAAAAGGCTAAAGCCGAGAGTTTAACGTCAGTTTCAGGTCTCGAAAGGATATCAGTGACGAGCGAGCCTTGGATTCGACCCCCGCACCTACACAAATCCTCACCCTCTGCTAGCACACAAATTCGACAATTTAATTATTACTGAAAAACTATTGCTAATCAAGTCGAAGCAACAACACCTGCATTGATCCATTATTTTATACTTTAACTAAAATAATAACAAATTACCATTATACCAGATGTAAATCATGGCAGGTCAATTGATATGAATATCGTAATAGAATTAATGCGTAGGCTTACATTTCATTCAATGTTCCTTCACTAACAACCTTTATTATCGATTTATCGGGTATGAGTCGAAATCGGTGATAAATGCTTACCACTTCCAACCGAATATCGATTCCTCATTCGGAAACGATAATCGGTATCAAATGAGAATCGATTAATCCCGATCAAACACTCATTCACAAGTAATCTATTCGATACTTATTGTATCACGACGCCTATGTTTACTATGCCATCTCTCTGGAGCCTGCTGGTGCAATTATGATTGCAGCAACAAATAATTCGACGTTTATTCTAAATTAGAACGTCTGCTTGATCAAATCGAGAGACAAATAGAGAGGTACACAGAATTTTGCGAGCGCAACATAATGACAGCACTGGAGACAATAAAACACGTATCAAACGAGATAAATGAATACAGAGACATGCAGTTAGAAAGAGGCAGAATATCATAATTTGTTTCCACTGCAATCTAGTATTATAGATCTGTGTTGGTTAGATTTGAAGCTGAGCTGAAAGCGAAAGATAAAAGTCGCATTTACCTCTGAACGAATATAAGTGCATAATTATACGAGATGACAAACAAATTATCTCTTCTATCGTGACGCTTTTCTGTATTAATAAATTGATATCCAGATCGGAATAGATACACAGAATTCTATAGGTGTTGCAGCTCAAATGATATTGAAATGTTCAAATGACGTCCAAATGAGTTCAAATAGAGCAAACAATCAATCCAACAATCATTTAATCAACATAAAAATTCACCATATGTAAAAGTGCGCGTCGCCGTGGGCTAGTAATAAGCGCGTCGGTGTTTTGTCTTCCATGATCCAGGTTCAATTAACGGTATTAGTCAATCAGAGATTCAGAGAGTATACTCTCGGGCTGGCTAAGGTCAATCAAGCCATTAATTTTTCTCGGGTCGATAAATTGGCATCAGTTGCAACGCAGTCGGTGACTGCGACAGAAGATTACGAAAGTAATATGGTCTTATATGTGATCAGATGAGATATGTTGGGTTGGCGTCCTAATCGTCGGATTAATGACTATTTTGACTGGGTCTGCAATTCAGAGGTGCACATTCGAAACGGATTCCGAATCTACACGATCTGTTCTGAGTAAGACAAAGTCTTAAAAGTATTTTTCACCGCATGCAAGACTAAGTTTAAAATGAAACAACGACGTAGAAATTGATTATGTAAATTTCTTGCTGCCCCTCAACATCTGACCTTGGTATAATGGCAATGAAATGGGAAAATTTGCCGATGACTGCTACTTAATTAATCCTGCAAGTAACTGAAAGAGTATCTTGACAGAATTGACTAATGTCAATGATTGAGCCGCAACTAACAACCTAAGTCTTAATACTAAAAAGACTCAAGAAATTAGAAATTATTATCTACAATTATAGTAATCATACTATGAAGAATGCTCCAACTGTAATCCCTCAGATTGCAAGGGTTAAACACTTAAACATCTTGGGTGTTACTGTAGATGAAACGTTAACTTTCAGCGAACATGTTTCGATGAAAGTTAGTTAAGCACATGAAGCTTTGAACACTTTGAAGGTCCTCAAAGCCCATGGTCTCTCAGGTATACTGCACTGCATAATATTTGCAACGCAGTATTCTTGCCCACTATAACTTATGCTTCACAAGCTTGGTGACGAGATAAGCAAAAGTTATCGAGCCTTGTACATAAAGTTACAAGATGGAATCTGGACGGAGGTATGTCACTTCCTGAACTTGACACAGAATGTTTAAAGTTAGATAGAACTTTATTTGAAAGTATTCTAACCGATGAACAACACGTTTTGCATCAGTTATTACCCGAAATTAGAGTGTCATCCTATAACCTGCGCAAGCCATCCCACAACAAAACGCTTCCTCTGTGCACTACTATCACAGCCCAAAATTTTATAAACAGAATGCTTTTTGAAAATTGATCTTTAGAATAGGCCCCTACCATTGTGTTTAGCTCCATAGAAAGACACAAACTCTATCAGTTTCAAAATTTATTATTTATTATTGTTGTATTGTATATTATGTGTATTTCTTGCTTGTAACATTGTGCGTATGTCACAATGAAGTTGCTAATAAACTACTACTACTACTAATTTGTACTTGGTCGATAATGCCTTTTACCTCAATTTTAATTAATTCATTCATTCATTTGTCGTCTTCTAGAAGAAGGTTGACTATATAATTATCATTGGTCTCCACCTGATCTTATCCTCAGCCATCTTTTATAAAATGATTCAGATTTGTCCACTTAAAAATATCTTCCATCCATATAATCTTAATTGGCCTACTCCTGGTACGCTTCTCACAAACTTTCCCTCCAATATGCGAGATAAATGCGAGTTTTCGCTTGGACCCCTCAAAGTATGACCTGTAAATTGCATCCATCTTTTCACATAATCCTTGCGGAAATGTAGTGCTGTATTCAGTGTATTCATTCTGGCAAATACTTTTTGTTGTTTACTCTATCAACATCAAATCGAAATCAAAAACGGCTTAAAATCCGGTTCATCATCTGACGACGATATCAGGGACGTCTTAGACAGCATAAGTTACACCAGCTGGGCCACCCAAACGCAGCCGGGAAGCACATATGCTGAAAGAGTAAAGGGTCCAACACGTTCCTTGTCCATTTATCTTTAAAAACAACGATTATACTAATAAAGAATCTAAGGAGGAAAGTAGCGAGTCTTGAGTTGGCAACAGAAAGTAGATATGGTTGTGCAGGATCGAATGTGAAAAGGTAGAGCGTTTCATGTTGTTGGAGCAGCGAAGGTGAAGGAGCGTATGCCCATGGCAATACGAATATCACGGCCGTTTGAAGTAAAGAATCGGAAGAACGGAGAGTGCGAGGGGGTTTATAGAAAGAGATAAGATCAGCCAGATAGGAAGGTTGTCCATATTGAAGGACTTTAAAGGTCAGTACAGCAACCTTGTACTTTATACGTTGAGAAATTGGCAACCAATGAAGGGTTCTAAGAGGATCGATGGAATCAAGAAACTACTGGCATTGCGAAATTAAATGTTTATTAATCATTGTATGTTCTACCTTCAACCAACTGTTTATTCATAACAACATCATGTAGATGAATGATGTTTTTCATACAGTGCTTTTTCTTTTTCGGCCAACTCTTTATTGGTCCTTATTTTACCAAAGCGACGATTTATTTTCGCTCGACCTATAGTATTTATAAGTTGTTTTTTTATAGCCCTTATTGTCGTTAGCATCATAGATGATGAAATTACATTATGATATATGTTTAGGGATCAAGGATTGTTATGTGTATATATGTGTAGGACTGTAGGTGTTAGAAGTAGGGTACTTAACTTAGCAACTTGGTGGGTAAGGTGAACAGTGATGATCAAAGATTGTTATTGTATATGTGACATTATGTGTAGGTGTTAGAAGGTAGGGTAAAGGTTGATAAAGTGAACTGTGATGATCAAGGGTTGTTATGTGTATATGTGTAGGTGTTAGAAGCCAGGGTAAAGGTGGATAAAGTGAGCTGTGATGATCAAGGATTGTTATGTGTATATGTGTAGATGTTAGAAGGCAGGGTAAAGGTGGATAAAGTGAGCTGTGATGATCAAGGATTGTTATGTGTACATGTGTAGGTGTTAGAAGGCAGGGTAAAGGTGGATAAAATGAGCTGTGATGATCAAGGATTGTTATGTGTATATGTGTAGGTGTTAGAAGGTAGGGTAAAGGTGGGTAAAGTCAACTGTGATGATCAAGGGTTGTTATGTAGAGAGGCCGGAGTGAGAGCTTACCCCTCTGTTAGGTTCTATATGGGCTCCCCTGATACCAGCACACAACAGGTCTCTCTCTCTCTTTCTCTCTCCATCTCTCTCTCTCTCTGTCTCTCTCCATCTCTCTTTACTCTCTTTCCCTCCCCCCCCCTCTCTCTCTCTCTCTCTCTCATCTTATTATAGGCAGCCATCCTATTTGTCAGAGTTCCTAAATCATTTGACAAAGACCTATTAGTCTTTTATAATTTTGCTGTATTTAGCCGCTGCTTCACTCCCTCCTCCGAGATTTTAACTCCTGACAGCCTTATTTATAGTTAATAATATTGTCAACAAAACCATTCAATCTATTTATTTGACTTATAAATGTAAATATTTTTTTAAGAAGTGATGAAATTGATTTATATATTTCATTTAGAAGTAGTTAGTTGTGTCTGTGTCACTGTGTGTGTGTGGATGTGGGTGGGTGTGTATGTACGTGTGTATGTTTGTATGTATGTGTCCATGTGTGTGTGTGTCTATGTGCTTGAATAGAACGCCTACGGTGAAGATATTGATAGTCAGAATGGAGACTACATCATACAAATGATCAACAATAGAGTGCCTCAACCCAGGGTATCGTCTCTCTATCTATCTCTCTTCGGCCACCTCTATGCCACTCTTTCTCTCTCTTCTTTTGTCTCCCTCTCAATCTGTATCTTATGTCTCTTCTTCCATCAATTCTCCTGTTATCAATATTGTCATCTAATTGTATACCATATTGTTATCTAATTGTATAATTTATTGTTATCTAATTGTGTAACATATTGTTATGTAATTTGGTAAGATTTTGCTATCTAATTCAGAAAGACAACTCTATCCTAATTTTAAGGTTATGCTATTTAATCAAATGAAATTTTATGCTTATAGGTAGGTTTGAGTGTGCTTAACGTCAATGTTCAGAAGCTCAAGGCTTCTCTTCAAGGCTTCTCAATTTGGCTCAACACAATCGAGCACTACCGTCACAAAGATTGGAGTTAAGCTAATTACAACTTTACTCCACACAAAGTGCCCTGCAGTCTATTACAGACCACGGAGTCAGAGTTTAGAGCTATAGTCTACCAATGTTATCTACTTGACTCTCCATTGTTCATCTAGGGCTACTTTAGCAACTTGCATAGAGCAGCGCTTTATGAATACAACTATTGATTGTTTGATTGATTGATTGCTCAATCCATTTCGTATCATGACGTCTTTAGCGATATTCTTGAGATATTTTTAAATTCCATCAAACTATAGATGAGAATCTCGTTATACGTTTTATTCACATATTTACTCACTGTTATCTAGTTATAATACCAATATTACTGTGTATACATTTATACAGTTAATAATCAATATGTCAGTTTCCTTAGTTAGGGATGATGTCTGAGATGAACCCGGCTGGGAACTAAACCCGCAGCCTCCTGTGTAAGCCAGTATTCTACCGACTAGCCTTTCTAACCCGTGTGTGTGTGATGTTGTAGTTAACAAGAGCGACAGATGAGCTATAGACACACAGATCTGATACATTGACATGTGGCGCCGTCATCTCTGCTTCATACTCATTTATGTCTGCCTGTATAATATAATGCTCTGGTTGTGTAAGCCTAGGATAATTATTAATTATAACAGTCTATTGTCAGAAAGATTGTTAACCGTTAAACTCTAGGTCTAGAGTCTAGACAGATCCAAACCCTGCCTGGTACACTCTGGGTATTTGTAGACTCGACAACATTACCGACACCTACAGTAATATTTTGTTTTATTTGTAGGATTGTTGTTAGCGAGCCCATAGATCTATACCCATAGTCATTAGTCTCTTTCATCTTATTTGGATGAGGAACCGCGCGTAAAATCCTCAAAGTATTGTATTGTATTAGAAATAGTTATTAGTTAAGTGTGTATTAGTACCAATTACTCATACATGAAACTGGTTTGATTTAGTCTCATAATATTTTTAGTTCTGTACAAAATACATTGAACAATCCAATGAATAATGAAGACAAATCTAGGATTAATTCAGGCTTTTTCGCCCTAAGGCCCCATCAACAATGGGCCGCTGGATTGTATAGTAGTTATTATAGGGCTGCAGATTAACGCCGTTAACTTATCGATTAATGCTTCAATAAATTAATGGCCGTTAAAAATTTATGGTGCCTTTAAATTTCGGAAAAATTGCAAATGACACAACGACGCTCTTTGGACAGCAATTTTAAAGTCGACAACATTTTTTGTATCGACAACTGGCTGAAGAAATGAACAGTAAGAACTAGATTGAGAAGGACATCGCAGTGTACATTACAGTGATTAGGTTACAGTTTACCTTATGAAATGTAAAAGTTTTTGAATGTCAAACATGTTCGATTGAAATAACGATTAATAGTACGATTAATCTAGATTTTCAAAATGTAATCAATCTGCAGCCCTGGTTTTTATATCTCTGGTGTTGCCAGATGATGAAACGTGCAATGATTGATTGATCATGGGCTGTGTGATATTGGATATTTATTGTATATTGTCTGTCGTTTTTACTGCTATACATGGAACCTGAACAATGTGATCTTCTTCATATCTTGGCTGCATTTCATCAATCACATTGCTGTATAATAAATATAATATACCACATTGCTTTATAAATAATATATAATACATTGCTGTATAATAAATTGTGCGAGGATTGTAGTGTGTATGGTAGACAACAGCCAATCTAACTAATTTCTACAGTGCCTATTGACACTCTGTGTTACGAGGAAGTTATACTGATTGATAACTATAACATTGTGTCAGTGATTTGTTTTATGGTGTGTGTGTGTTTGCGTGCACGTGCGTGGGTGTGTGTAGTGTACCTCTCTCCAACGCATAATAGTGCAATTATTCTGTATTATAGTTGTAATTAGATTTCTTTATATCATATCAGTTAATATATCATTGTTTATTGACCATCTGGGAGTAACATGAAAGTATGTTAGTATTAGTGGCCGTGGTCTAGTGGTTACAGTGGCCTCTCAGGCGTAAGGTGATTGAAGTGTCATGTGTTCAAACCCAGATCAGACTACTGCACTATCTTAAGCAGCTAATCGGCAACAACTGGGCCTATCCATTAAATGGTACCACCCAACATTAATAACGCTGAATGCACTTGAAAACTGGTAGCAGCAAATAAAGTTAGCCTACTGTACATAAGCCCTGGATAATGGTGGATATAATATGAAAGATGCCATCGAGCTTAGTGCTCAATGAATCTGAGAGATATGTATATTGTTTAAGGGCTCTACTCTTAACAAGAGGTCTAGTCACTTTAGTTTTTGCAGATAGTGAGGAGGTGGTATTGTTGCCCTATTGTATTGCAAATAATAAAGATAGGCAATAGGCCTATTGTTTATAGACACTGGATGACACATCAGTCTACGTTATTAACAGTGATGCCTAGGGGCCACCATTAACCACCAATCAGCTGACCCCTGGTGCACCCTGTTGCTCTATGCAGGCTGACATTAACTGACACTCTTGTGCTTTAATACTCCGAAGATATGAAACTACTTTGACTTCCTTTAACTGCTGAGCACTGCAATGTGTTGTTGTTTTGTCACATTGTTTTAGCTACTTATTGTGGATACTATGCTGCTGATTCAGTGCTAACAAACTTTTATGCTTCTAATATTTTGTCTTCAGTGTGTTATGTAACAAAATTTTGTGTAATATCTTAAATCTTGTGATATCCTTATTATTAGATATCCACTTATTGGATTATAATTATTTACATTTATTGAAGCAGTTATCGATGTTTTATTTCTCTTTTAACTTTAATTCTGATGAGACTTTAAATCAAATAGCTAGTTAAGCAATTCACGTTCAAAATATTTATTGTAGAAAAGAGACAATATTTTGTAGTTAATATCATAAAATTTCATAAAATCTTCTTTCCGTCCATGTTTAATGTATGAATTTATTTATAAATATAATTCTATTGTAGAATGTAGACCTACACAGGTGCAGATTTATAGGTGGCCATTCCCCCATCCCTCGCAGAGAGGGAGCAGTGGACCCTCTCGATTAAAAAAAGAAATTGTTTATTAAATCTGCGTCTTTAGCGTGACTCGATTTCATTTGCCATCTTCCTTGATTTTGCATACCCCCGCCCCCTCCTCTTGAAATTTTTTATAGGCCTCTCTGACCCACTCCCATCCCCTAAAAATCCAAAATCCGCTAATAGGATTACACGTAGGGCCTACTATCTGTGTGAGCCTATAGTCCTACACTGGACCGGCTTGTTTCATATTAATTTTTTTAATCTGCTATATTTTACATTATTCAGATAATACTGTTAAACATGCCTGTAGGCCTGCAACATTGCTAAATTCGTTTGCTATTTTCTATTAATTTTATAGCTGTGATTATTAATTAGCGCGAGTAGAAAGGTTCTAACTCAGGGGTTCTCACACTTTTTTTGTAAAGGGCTAATTTTGTTTTGCCTCAAATCCTAAATTAAACGCTTTTTTAGTCTAAGACTCTACTTTCTGATCATATAGTTATGAGATACATTTATCTAATAATTATCTAATTCTAATTTACTAAAAACAGTTTTTTGACTTGTAGTCCATTTGTTTGATTATAATATTGCTATCTATAAAATAATCTGTCTCATTAATCATAAACTGTCCATGGATCTCTCTCATAACTGCAATTCTTAGTCCTTGTTTAGTGTGAAGCTTTGTGAAACTGCACACAGTGCACAGCATAAACATAATTTGTCATAGGATTAGAATCTCTTAGGATGCACAGATTTCATTAAAGATGGTCAAAGCATAGAGTTCTAGAAAAGTATTTTTCTATCTAAATATCTCGGGGGACTCGAGCCCCAAGGGCCCTGATGGATCGCCGCCCCTGCCCGAATGGCATTCCTCATGGCAGCAAAGCCGTGAGTAGTGGAGGCGTGTATACTTGGTTGGGCCTGAAAATAGTTCACTTTTGGCAAAGAG
>JAQFZF010004728.1:0-10374 GCA_034695365.1 Enchytraeus norvegicus
GTTTTTTAGACAAAGTTCATCTATTAATGGCACAGGAAATCCTTTTTAAGACAAAAAATCGAAAAGTTATAACCCTAGCACTGTACACTCTACAATCTACATGACACTTTCAATTCATGACTAAGCTTAGGGGGTCTTGAGAGATGAACAGTTTGAGAACACCATAATCTATCTTCCAGAATTCAGTAGGCCTACATGGACCACATTACAAACAAGACCATTTACTACATTTGGCCTAGGTGCATAAGTCTACTCTTTCGAACAGTTGTCTAGTTCTTATTATATCGTTTTAATTTATTTTGTCTTAGTTATAAAAGCAACGCCATACATGTTTTTGCATCTATTTGTTAATTATAATTGCATTCATGCAAGTATAACAAAAATCATGAAGCTATCATATGGATTCTAGAATAGCATAGATTTAATCTTGTGTAGCCTACGCCCGATAGTTAGTAAATCTTTATTGACCTTCATAAGTATTTTTATCACATATTTGCCTACTGGTTCGGCATCCGGTATTTGTCCCTAATTTGGTTTTTGGTCAGATGGCAAAAGCCAAGGATGGCTCTGGTTGCTGACCCAGGATATAGTTTACAATACAATACAATATGGTTCAACGTCCGTTCATTATAGGACGACAATATCAGGGACGTCTCCTACAGCACAAACTATGCTAACTGGTCCACTCAAACGCAGTTAGTAAGTCACAAGGGCTGAAAGAGAAGGGGTCAACATTGGTCATACACAGTTAATGACATCATCAGAAGATTTAGTGAAACCTGTAAAAATTACTTTACATCTGAACTAGTAATGCATGTAGCGAGCTGCGGTCTCTGAAATTATCTCAGGATGAGGAAATGAACGTTAATCAATGTTTTTGCTAACTTGTCACGCACATAACATTTTAGCACACAGAATCTGATATCATCCTATCTGCCGGATATATTGTTGCAGACTGTGCATAATTTATTAGACAACCAATAGAGAGTTCTTTGTCTATTCTGTAAAAACCTTTGGTGGATTGCACTGCTATCATGATTCACGGTATCATATTACACTATAGTCAGCGGGCTCGCAAACATAGACATCTTCAGTGCCATACAATACAATACAACATGTTACCGCACTAACAAAGAACATTAGTGCTGTATTTTACAGTGCTAGTTGCTAGTATGTTCTGATAAGCCAATTTACATATTTCACAGTCGATCAGTACTTTTTCTGTTCAAAGCAACATAATGTTACCTGTCACCTTGTTTACTAATGTTGCAAACTGCACAAATAAGTCCTGTTGCTAGTCAGTGTTATATCAGTTCTTAAATATTTCAGTTTCAGTAAAGTTTGATAAAAATCATTTCTATACAGTTTCAGTTTCCGTTTTCCAAATCATTCCAGTTTTAGTTTCAGTAAAGTTTTTCAAAAGTCATTTCAGTTTCATTTCAGTTTTTCATTTCAGTTATTTTTCGCCATGTGGAAATATGTAACTTAAAAATAATCTTAATTATTGACATAATTATCCTTAGGTAATTATCCTTAGGTTTCCATGATATCATATATGCTACAGCATTAGGCCTACAGTTGTTTTTAAAACTGAAACTGCATTTAATTTAATACTTAGAAGTTGGACAGCACTACTCTTTATATTTATAATCAAGCAAAATATATTACAATAAGTTGAAGCTAAAGTAGCTCCTGTGTAAAATAAAAAGGATCACGATGAATGTAGTCAATTTCAGATCAGCTGAATACACTGTGTCTTTTGTAAGTGAGCCGCCTGTTATATTTTACAATTAAATCGTAACTGGTTTTTTGATCCATGTGAAATTTGCCTCCCATAGAGAATGACCAATTCTACCACAAGCTGTAGAATTTCATCGTGATATCTTTAGAAACAAAAAACATATTGATATATTGAGAGGGGAGGGGTCCGTGACCAGTTTACCAGTATTGAATCATATGACGTCATCTGGCTGATGTTAACTAAATTGTAATCTGTGAATCGATTCCTGTGAAAATTTCAGGCATAGTAGAACAATCAACTCTATCCAACATCACCGAATTTCGAAAGCCTATGTTTCAAAACAAATCAGTTATTGGTATTTCAGTATGATAGGAGTAGGCAAATTATTCAGTTTCAGAACGTCATGTAATGTTAAATAATACATGCTTTCTCAATATTTGTCTACCCCTATCATACGCAGATATCAAAAACTTTTTGGTTTTGAAAGATATGCTTTCAAAATTTTGGTGGTGTTAGATAGAATTGATTGTTCTACTATACCGGAAATTTTCACAGGAATGCTCAGATTACAATTTAGCTAAGTGCAGCCAGAAGGCGTCACATAATTCAATACTGGTAAACTGGTCATGGACCCTTGTCATTCTAAAAATCAATAATTTTTTTGTTTCTAAAGATATAGAAATTTCATGGAATGTGGTAGATTGATCCTTCTCTATGACCGGCAAATTTCACAGAGATCGAAGTGCTAGCTACGATGTAAATGTAAAATATAACAGGCGGCTCACTTAAAAGACATGGTGTAGAATTCTGGAAAGAGGAGAAAGGTACAAAGATTTATTGCTCTTGTCCACATTCACCGAATCTTTGCACATGATTTCTACATTCAGATTCGCATAAACAGAAAAGATTCTCAATATATGTGCTTAATAATATGCCTGTCTCCAACTCATTCATTTCAACAGCCAGTAGTAATAATAATAATTTTCTCTATTTGGCTCTCTTACTCTCTCAGTGTTCTTCTTAAATAAGCAGGCCTATATAACTCCTTCGCTATAACTCTTTCACTATCCTCCTCTAGTCACATCATATTCATACTAATCCATTTCTTATCATGTATAGTCACAATCATTAGAACTGCAAAATTCTCATTACTTGCATGATTTTACAATCAATCAAGTTATCCGTCAATCAATAGCTGACATTTATGTATTATCGCACTCTTAACACCTGTCTTGAAACTTTGAAGCACATTAAAATTATCAGTGAATGATAAAGTATCCCAGCTAGCCATAGACCACGACAGATGTGACAGAACATCAGCAAGTCTTGATATTGAGTGATCTGTTGGTCTAGTTGAGCCTAAACCCAATGCGCTGAACACTACCCTCCTCTGCAGAATCTACTTGACCGCTACTTAAAAATATATGCAATTTCATTAGTCAATATTACCCAGTTGTTTGGTTTCAACACAGGAAGTTTCTGCATTGAGTAGCTTATAGAAGTTATGGAGAAGATCCTTTGCCTTCGCAAAAATCGTCGCTTCAACAATCAACATGCTCTATGCAGTGTTTTATCCTATATTGCTACCACATTTTACTGTCTTTTTACTCGGACTCTTTTCAAAACTTCTTTATTTTAGATTTTGTCAACCCAACTGATCAATTCCATCCGTCCTATATTCACATTTCCAATGATTTCATTATCATACCATATTTTTAACCCTATATAGGAGTGCAGTCCACACTAAATATATACTAAATAGTTTTATAGTGTATTACACACTTAATTATTGCAATTGTGCATCGTGTAATCATATTAGATTTGAACAACTAGGACGGTTGTATTGTTACATTATATCAACCAAAGAACTAAAATATTTCAGTTTTTTAGATCTTTTCAGTTTCAGTAAAGTTTTTAAAAAATAATTTCTATACAGTTTGAGTTTCAGTTTTAGAAATCATATCAGTTTTAGTTTCAGTTTCAGTTAAACTGAAATAAATCATTTCAGTTTCAGTAACTGATAAAACACTGTTGCTAGTTCAATGTTATACATTAATTGGCTGCTAAGTGTTTAAATATCTCTACCGTGGCATTTTGCATAGAACGGCCCTGTATATATAGGCGATCTCATAAATTTATCAATTAATTATTAGCCTTATAGAGGGCCAATAATAAATTGATAAATTTATGAGATAGCATTATTTATTGATAATTGATTGATGTATGATATTAAATAATTGATTAAGTCTTTTTTTCAGGAGTGATCATAACGTTGGTGATTGCAGTGGCTACAATCATCATCGTACTGATCGTCACCAGCGGAATGTTCTGCATTAAAAAGTTTGTATTTATTTATTTAATCTTCGTCATCATTCACAGAGCAATGTAAAATTATCAATTGATGAAAAAACTCAAAACAGCTTAACGTGAAACGACAAAGAAGAAACCAGAGGCACTGCAGCACTCAATGACATGCTGATCTTTAAACTGAAATTATATCAGAACGTTTCCTTCCTGACATGAATTCCCCAAAAAATAATATAAATGGCATGAAATAAAATGATCTACATTTGCAAATCAACTCTGAATAATAGGACATGATGTAAATTATTATTGTTTTATATAAAGTATTGCATTGCATTAACAGGAAATTTTACTCCCAGAGAGATATTTTTTTCTTTGACGAAGGCTCTTGATCACTTTTAAAAGATCTAATGCTGTTGCTTTCGCTAATGTTACTCTTATAACATAGAATATCTAAGTAGCCCGGCCATGATTCAATCTTTGTAACTAAAATGAATAAAATAATTTTCAAATATGAAATATTTAGCTGGATCCATAATATTTTGACTTGTGACTCTGTTAATAGGCCTATCAATCCTAAAATTAAATAGTTTATTTATTGATTACAATTTTAATTAAGTTTAAATCCATAAAGTATTACTTTTTGAAATTGCACAATACATGAAGGCTATTTGAAGCCGAATTTAACGTCAGTTTCGCGTCCTAACGGCCGCATGAATGACGGTCGAGCCTGGGAATCGAACCGCGAAACAGTGGAAGCCTAGTCGGGCACTCAACAGATGTACCATCGGCTAAGCCATACTTGCAGTATCAGGCTATCAGCAATACTTGTAATATTTATTTATGTGATGTGTAGAAACTTTGTCATTTTGTATAAGGTTCATTGCACTTTATAATTGTAAACAGGGTTGCATTCCATATAGTGAACGATTTAATTCAAATTTATTTTGGCATATTTTTCAGGCGTTCATTCGATAAGAAATACAAAACGGCAGCAGGAATTTATGGTCAGGCTTGCTCAGAGTTTGAATTTCGTCAAGATCTTGATGGGGCCGGGGCCTACCTGGTGCCTAAAGGCGTGGCTAAAACGTTGCCTTCAAAATCACGCAAGCCATCAGCGGATGACCTACTAATCAGAGACAACACCTATGGTGGGGCAGACAAACATTGGGAATCAAGGCCGCTTCCTTCTATCCCCAGAAATGGGCCCGATCGTTCTCGTCAAAGTGGGGATTTCCATCCAAATCCAACCCATCCAGGGTATTTCCCACCCAATTTCCCTCCAAATGGGCAATGTCCAAACGGAAATCATTCAGGGGGATTTCCCCCTGGTAATGGTCAATTTCCAAATGGTAAATACCCGCCGGGAAAGTACCCCACATGTGCCCACCCTAATCATCCAGGCTACCCCTCTCACACCCCACATTTTATGTCAAATGGCTTCCCTACAAATAACAGCCAGTTCTCTAACCCTCCCAGCTACCCGCACGGATCTAATAACTTCAACTATCCAGGATATCCAAATGGGCAGGGTTATCCAAGTGGTCCGGGGTATCCTAATGGACCGGGTACTAACAATCTCAATCGTGTGACGGTGCAGATGCATCGACCGGACTCCGGGTCCCTGCTGGACCAACAACAACAACAGCGTAGGTCAGCTCCTCAGGGTACCGCTGCAGTGGTGTATCGGGGTGGAGTCCAGCCACAACAATCCTCCCAACCTAGAAGATCAAACAACCCGGAGTCTGGCGATCACACCTACTTTGTCCTCGATGCAGAGGCAGTGGTAGACGAGCCGCCAGCTGAACTGATTGATCCGCTATCCCTTCCCAGAACCTATAACAGGCAGACCAATCCAGGCTTTGACCAGTCCATGCACAGTGGAGGTTCTGGAAGCACGGCACAGTCCCCGGATAGGTTCAGCAATAGACCGACGTCACCTCCAGCTTCCATGGATAGGTTTGGCATGCCCATTGGCTCTACAGCTAATAGATTTAACACAAATCAAGGGCCAAATGGATTTAACACAAATCAAGGGCCAAATGGATTTAACACAAACCAAGGGCCAAATGGATTTAGCCCAAATCAAGGGCCAAACGGATTTAGCCCAAATCAAGGGCCAAACGGATTTAGCCCAAATCATGAGCCGAACAGGTTTACCCCAAATCATGAGCCCAACAGATTTAATACAAATCAGGAGCAGCCATTATTCACGGCCGATGGTAAATGTGTTGAGGATGTGGTACTAGACCCAATCGTTCTCCCTGGAACAAACGGAAAGTTCTTCGCTGCAGACGCTCGAAAAGAAAACTCGACTGGAAATGCCGCTCCACCGATGTACGACGAGCAACCGATGTTTTTTGGGAAGGGAAGTGGTAGTTGTTTGCCAGGCAGTGGTGGAGGTAGGGCAGGGTCGGAGGAGCATTGGCCCCCACCCCCTGCTGAGCTTTTAACCAAGGATGAGGCGTTGAACCTAAGTCCACGTCGTGATCCTAATCAGAACAACTCGTTACACATAGCATTGCGACCTTCACGTGAAGGTCAAGGTCAAAGGGCGAGTGGGGGAGGGTATGACATGGACCAAGGGGTGGGGGGTCATGTTAATGGTAGTCTGCATTAAATGTTAACGACTGAATTAAAAGTGATGTGTGATAGACTAATGGATTGTGGATTTATTATAATGAAGTTTCAAGGGAGTTATCATAAAATGGTGTTAACTTAATTGTAGTTATCAATTAATTTTTACTCGTGAATTTAGCGAGTTCTTTCGCTGTCGTGCTATTAATTACAAAGGAGTCATTGGGAGGTCGTTTAAAGAGTTCTTGCAGTTGAGTTCATAGTTTTAAAGTCCTTTATATTTAATAACACATACCGGTATATATAGCAAAGTGGAGAGCGGAGTTTATGCAAGCTATCATGAAATTTTAATATTGGTATTAAAATTTGAAAATAATATTATATTCTCATTGACTGTGGAAGTGCATGCTACTATATAATATGTTGATCTACCAATTCTGTAAGTGATATATAACCGTTTAATGTTTTAACTTATATAATTAATTATGTGAAACTTAGTGGCATTTACTGGCATATCTAAAATGTTACTTTCCTTTACTTATATTGTTACTCGTGCATCATTTCACTTCAAATATTTCTAAATCATTTTATATATTGCTCTGGGGGAGAGGATCAGCATTCACTTCCACACTGACACCACTAACATTTAAAATAAATATTTATATTTTAATTAATTTTTCAGCCAAAAAGTTCGGAGGTCTATAGAATGGGTTGAATCATTGTCTCCTTGCTAAATGAATAATGTGGATAAGTTAATAAATTTTTTATTGAAATAGTTGGTCACATTTCATGAGTGGGATTTTCTACCTTATCCCATGATTTGATCTTGTGGTCGGTATGGCTTGCGATGTACTACAACAGCGATGCAGGTGTTATTTGAACAGCCTTTCATATCTCTTCAAGCTGTTCTACATGTTATTGTCTCTCTGTATAAATACTGTTCTTCAGTTGACATGTATTTGTTTGTTCTGAACCATCTCTAGTATTTCGTGTCTAATCTATTCCATTGTAGATGTGTTGTGCACTGACTAATCATGATAATTATTAGTATAATGTGAGAGAAGTTAGCAGCGCTCTATTGAGTGTTAAGTCTCTGTTTGTAGAGCGGCATTGCTGGTGTCTTCAATAGCTTAATGATAAGTCATTCAAATATATAGGTTAATGAACGTGAGTGTACTAAGCTAAGTAAACATAATGCCTAGAAGTCTTGCTGGAGTTAGATGTATAAAGATATTTTTCATATTCAATTGTAGATGTATATCTATTGTAGGCCTATGGGCTGTGAACTTCGCAATTTGGTGTAAAATTATGTGAGTTAATCAGAAGAAAATGGTCATCAAGGCATTATGCCCATTAATGTAATCTGAGATTACGATTTTTACGATTACGATCTCAAATGTAATCTGAGATCGTAATCTCAGATTACATTTTACCATTATCAATAATAATGATAAATGTAATTTTTAAAAGAATATCATTGCTGTCTTACAGGTACTCTATAATCTTAATTATACTCTCTAACATACTCACGATTGATCATTAAAACTTTAAATTAAAGATTTTAATGTGCCTGATGCAAAATAAACTTAATTCTAAATTATACACAATGATATGTCAGTGTATTGTACAAATTAGCTTTAACTTAACGTAGGTTGAGAGTGACATGAATGAAATGTCTGGTTGACTTGATTAACCTTACTGCCTGCCAATCAGCTACTCAGCTTTAAGTGTTTTATGCAGCAATTCTCCTAGGCGAATACATAATTCAAACTGTATCGTATTATATAAATATAGTCTATCTAATGCTTGGATGGATGCTTTTGCTTTGCGCATCTTCAGCAACTGCATCAGTCTGCATGTACATGTATAATTGTATATACAATATACAATATACATGTAACATGTCTATTATATTATGTACTCTAACTTGTATAATGTGCAAGATTTCAGAGAAAACAACGCGCTGTTGTTTACTATTTATATACACAGGTGAATGCAAATTATGCATAGCACACAAGGTGTACAACTTATATTTAATTGTCTAGGCTTTGCATATAGCTCATTGAATCTGTTAGTTTTCCTAGCATAGTTATTTGTATGACTGTATACTACTCTTTGTGATTTACTCCTCTCTATATGTTTGCTGCATAATCTTGCATATTTATGTCTGCCTGAAAATGTAAGCATGATGTGTATTTGTACATTTATGCAGGCATCTTATGCTACGTCGACTAAGAATGTATGTGACAAATGTATGTAAGTGTGAAAGTGAAAAGTAAGTGTGTGAAAATGTAGGCTTGTATAGTATATGTAATTATGTGTAAATGTAAAATATGTGTGTGTGAGTCTGCTGTATGAAATTGTGTGTAGCATACTAGCCTACTGCGAGTCGAGTCGCACATCTTTAATAATGTGCTAAATGCTACATGTAGTACACAATATTGCATGGGGTTTTCAAATATTTGAGAGGAGCGACTTTCATTTTAATTTCGCATGTAGTGCGATCGATTGGTATATCGTGCTTAAGAGCTTTACGACCGTTTTCTGACGGCAAGATGTGTCCTATATATGTATCAAATTCTAGTCATATTTTCAATTCTCTGGAAATTATGTAATGCATGAACTACAACTTTATATTTAGAACGTCTCTCAAATATTATTAAACTCATAATTTTGTCATAGGCTTATTGGTTATTTTATATTTGCATCTCAAAAAGTTATTTTATAGTCTATGCGTACATTACTTTATTTAGTAATTAAGCTATTAGTTAATTAAGCTATTATTTTTTAACTAATCAGTTATTATTTGAGACAACGAAATACTTTTAATAATCTTTTTAATGTGTTGTTAATGCTATTGGCTTATGTTGTTATGTGCAGGTTAACTATGTAATCTCTCTTGACGTCCCTCACATCATCCCTGGATGAGAGCGGAAGTTAAACCTTTATTATTATTATTATTATTAAGCTCACTGCAACGAACACGCATAATGATTATTGTATAATATTTTCTAGTTGTATAATTATTAGACGCACAGTTTTTTGTAGTTGAGTTCCCACTGAACAGAATCGTTATTCAGCAAGCTAATGTACGATTATTGATGCTATCGGGCCAGTAGAATATTTAGTAAATTATTTTGTAATTAGTACTACAATAGTCCTCTTCCTTGCTTCCTGAAACTATCGTAGCTAAGCTTAGTTATCTATAAAGTCAGGCTCTGTGAAACATACTAGCCTAGAGATAATAGTCATCTAAATCTTAAAGCTTACACGTTTCTTGCATCTTGAAACATTTTATTTTTATTTCGGAATTGTAAGTCCATCACAACATTTGAAATACAAAATTGTAAATATAAAATAAAAATCTTACTTATTTTCTAACATTTTCGTATAGTCGGGTGGAACTATGACTTCATTGTATCTTTGTATCTAGTTTTTCATAAATTATGCCGAAGCAGAGATGTAATGCTATGAAATATGGTCTAGTGTAGTTATGCAATGCATAGGTACAACTTTATGTGCAATAGTGTTTTAGTTTAATGTTTTGTGTGCACGCAGCATGTTCTGCTATTTTACAGTATTATGTTGGATCTGTCATCATTATCTAGTGATCTACCTAGCATTAGTACACAAATTTGTTTGTTTTATTTGAAATATATATTATAATTATTTACATCTCTGTCTCACTCTTTCTCTCTGACTCTCTAACTCTCACTCTGACTCACTCTTTCTCTCTGACTCTCTAACTCTCA
>JAQFZF010004729.1:0-10374 GCA_034695365.1 Enchytraeus norvegicus
TGGTACATCTCATTAACTTTTAAAACATTTTTTCATATTTTTGCTATACACGTGAGAGTTGAATTTCTGGCAGCAGTGCATATACCCAAAAATCAATGTCCATTTTATGTCACTCCGTCACGGGGTTATATTTTAATTATTATAAATTCGTTTTAAGTTATATAGGCAAAATCAAATATCATCTTACTAGTACCCATAGAGCCCTGTTATTACTGAAAATAAGTCTACTAAAATTCATTAGAATAGTCATTATATCATTATAAGAGTAGTCAAAGTGTCACTCCGTCACGGCGTGAAATTGCCTAGAACTTAAACAAAGCATGAAACATTTGAACGCAACTAAATCATAAATGACGTATAAATCGTAAATGATAACGCCAGCGATACTGGTTAATCGTGTATCAGCGCTTGCTGCATGGAGCGCTTTTTACGGCAAAGGAACGATTTATTTATTTTTCTTCTTTTATTCCACACATGTCAACCGCACGTGTTTTCAAGATTTCCTTGCATAGTTTCTGTTTTTGGTATTTTTTTATTAACCAGTGGGTCGGCAGACTACAATAAAATACCAAAACTGCAACCAAGAAAGGAAATCATGACGATACATGTGGTTGACATGTGTGGAAATAAAAGATTAAAAAACAAAGCAAAACACATAAACAGTTACAGCAAACCTGCTACTATAGCGCTCTGTGGATCAGTGAGTCGCTCGGACAGTGTGGTAGGTCTAAATGACCCCATGCGGGTAAAGCTTGTGCCGTTCTCATTGAACTGAACCGTCACCTTCTCCTTCTCTCTCAGCTGCTTCTTCTCCAGACACACAGCGAAAGCACAACCAACTGCGTGACTCAATCTCTCACCCTGGTGAAGAGTAATCAATCAATCAATCACAACAGCGAAAGCACAGCCGACCGCGTGACCCAATCCCTCACTCTGTAGATTATTAATCAATCAATCAATCAATCACAAACAGCGAAAGCACAGACAACTGCCTGACTCAAACTTTCTCCCTTTTGACACCAAGCAATCAATCAATCAATCAATCAATTAATCAATCAATCTAGAGGCTTTGTGATCTAAAGGCAGCACTGCAGCCTCTGAACCATGAGGTAGAGGGTTCAATGCCTAGTTTTGGAGATTTAATTTAATTTTAATTTAAGCCTTCAGCAAGATGCTTTACTCGCCATTGTTATGATAGCAGTAGTGCCAGTCAGCGTACAATTACAAAGATTACAAAACTAACTAACCAAGTTTTTAAAAAAGCTTGGCTATCTTGCCAGATCAAAAGCATACGCTATAAATCATAGAAAACTGAAAACAGAGGCAGAAGATCGCACACCATATCTGGGGACTATATTACCATATCTGGAATGGGTGGAGGTGTTTGAATCGCGTTGTATACAGATTTGTGTCACCATATCACACCATATCGGAAAAGGCTTTCCTGTGGCAACAGTTGTCAGTGGCATTCAAAGCTTCATTGCAATTTGCTTCTGTGGCACCTCTGGCCTAGTTGGATAGAGAAGTCGGTAACATGCTTGCTAGATAAGCAGGATATCCCGTATTCATGTCCCAGCTGGGTCCGTCTCTGACACTATTCTTCGAGCGAAACAAACATAAACACAGTTTCACAGAGCTTTCCCTTCACCGAGACATTTCTAGTTCTCAATTTTTAAACATAAGACTTTAATCTTTATATATTATATTACTTAAGGCAATAAATTTGATCAATGTTTTTTCATTAGCCTAGGGTCATTTACATCCAGGCAGGGCATTACCAGAAAATTCCTAATAAATTTAAAAGTAAATAATATAAATGTTGACTGACCGATTCTTTCATAGCCAGAAAGCCATGACACATCCAACGCCTGGTTGTGCCATCACGACAAATATAGGCGAACCCTTTCTCATAGTTCCTGTCCGGGGCGCAGAAAGATACCTTCTCTATCGTCTGATCCACGATCAATCCCTGCATAGATGTCAATCAATCAATCAATCAATCAATCAATCAATCAATCAAAACCTTTCTCATAGTTCCTGTCTGGGGTGCAGAATGATACCTTCTCAATCGTCTGATCCACTATCAATCCCTACTTAGATGTCAATCAATCAATCAATCAATCAATCAATCAAAACCTTTCTCATAGTTCCTGTCTGGGGCGCAGAAAGATACCTTCTCTATAGTCTGATCCATGATCAATCCTTGCATAGATGTCAATCAATCAATCAGTCAATCAATCAATAAGTCAATAAATCAAATCAAAATCTTTTTGTTAACAGTTACGTTATTTAACTGAATTGAATATTAAACAAAAAGTTTATTGAATCTACTTGTTATTCCATACTCAAATAGGTAGGATAAAAATAGTCTACTACTTGTGCCTATATTGTATACTTAACATCTGACAAATAGTCAATATGCTACCTGTAGAAGAAAAATGAGATAATAAGACCTAATTCTCCTTAACAGCATGTGATTTATAAACTTTCTATCATCCTTGCACGGTAACTTAAATCGATCAAGATTGTGCAGATTGTGTGATTATGCTTTGTATCAGGGGTATAAGGGGTCGTCCCTAAAAGACGTCCGCACGGGTTGGGGGGGGGGTCGGGCCAAAGCGGACCAAAGTGGACCGGCCGGGGGGAGGGGTGGGAGAGGGGGTTGGGCCCTTGCGGACGTCAGCAAAAAATTTAAGGATGATAGAAATTCCCTTGGCAACTAATTTGTTGGCTATTTCTTCAGCGAACATTATTTTACAAGCTGTAAATCTATTTCGGGACCTTTTAAATGTTAGAAGCTGAGAGAACTATTTTTTTCAGTGCCGGTTCTAAACCAAAGTTTCTGGGGGGGAGGGGCTTAAGGAGGGCTGAATCCTTATCCGCTCAGGCTCAGTCACCAGCGGAGTAGCGCGCGGTCGGTCACCACTGGGTAGCATGTAGACCACGGTCAGTCACCACCAGGTGGCCCGTCGAGCGCGGTCGGTCACCACCGGGTAGCGCGTAGAGCACGGTCGGTCACCACCAGGTAGCTCGTAGAGCAATGTCGCTGTTGATACGGGGGGGGGGGGGGAGGGTCGAACCTAAATGACGTCATCAATGGTAATTTTTTACCTGCCTTACCTTTTCTTCGATGGTGTCAAAGCCGCACAAATTTTTGATTAAACATAAAATGTCTGCTAAACTGCAATATTATTTTGTTCGCAGAACAGCATTATTATGCTAAATTGTCATTTATTTTGCTTCTTTCCTTATACGCCCTGACCGACTACGCACTGCGAATTGCCCCGGTGACCGACAGCGCAGTGATCAATCAGTTCAAAGGGAGTGGGTCGGGACCTTGATGGCAGGGGGAGGGGGAGAGGGGGGTTCCACAACTGATGACTTCATCAATTACTAATTTTTTTACCTACCATTTTTTGTTAACGTCAAAACCGTACAAATTTATTTGCGAAGTCTCACAAATTTCTTCGCGAAATCGCCCACTTCTTTTTCAAACATTAAAAAAATTCATAAAATGTCAGCTAAACTATAATATTATTTTTCTCAGAACAGCAAACAGCATAAGCTAAATTATAATTTATTTTGATTCTTTCCTTAAACCCCCCTGACCGACTATGCGCTGTGAATTGCCCCGGTGACCAACCTCGCGATGACCGATCTGTCCAAAGTGCCGACGTCCGCAGGGGGAGGGGAGGTCATGCCCCTCAAAGCGGCAAATGCGGATGGGGGGGGAGGGGTCAAAAGTGCCGATTTTTTGCGGACGTCTTTTATGGACGGCTCCTAATTGAATTTGTGAAAGAGGTCCATTTCCACCTGAGAACCAAATCTGTTATATCAGAGCAGTGTTATTTTACTTCTTGAAATAATTATCATTTCAGTTTTTATTTATTTCAACAGCAATAATTTTATTTCCAGTTTCAGTTATTAAATAATTATATTTCTACTTCTAGTTTCAGTTATCAAATAATTTTACTTTTGGTTTCAGTTCTTCAACAATTTTACTTTTAGTTTCAGTTCTTCAATAATTTTACTTCCAGTTTCAGTTCTTCAGAATAATTTTTTATTAAATCTTCAATTTTGCACACACATGTCAACCGCACGTTTTTACAGGGTTTCCTTTTTCTTCGTTGCTGCTTTTGGTATTTTTTTATTTTTGCTCTCTCTACGATTAGACGTATCATTGCCGTTTAGAGCGCACAATGCAGCAAGCGCCGATATCTACTAATCTTCCAGACACCTGGGGTTATTTTTCTTGTTGATATGACCTGGGATCGATCCCAGGTCATCTTGTTTTTGAGGCCGACTCTCTAAACACATGGCCAATGGCTGAACTAAATGCGAACTAAATTTTAAAAGATTGACATATGTAATGTATAACGTTTTTCAGGGAACACAATATAATTATGCCACACACATTAGGCTAGCAAGCATTTCTGAACATTGAAACAATCATGAACATTGTAACTTTTCTCAAGTTCTCAACTCTACCATCAAACAGAAATTAATGATGGCCTGCTTAGGCCCGTATATTATAAGCCATTTAAAGCAACTTTTAAGCAAGCATTTATTAGTCAGAATCATTGTATTAGTGAAATCTAGTAGCCCCATTGAACACAGATTGAAGCTGATTTATGGCAAATTTTTACTTGTACAGCCGATTTATCTTAGCCAAATGGAGAGGCTTCGTGGCCAAATGGCAGCACGGAGGCATCCGAATCAAGAGGAAGCGGATTCAATGACAAGTTTTGGAGACCCTTAGAGCTGCAAGCCTTAAACAAGAGCTCTGCTTTACTCCCAATTGCTATTTCAGATCTCAGCAGTCGGTGAACAATTACCAAGACACGCTCTGGCAACTGCAACTCGCTAGCCTATTTTTTAATTGAACCCGGCTATCTCGCGAGAT
This sequence comes from Enchytraeus norvegicus, assembly GCA_034695365.1. Lineage (NCBI taxonomy): Eukaryota > Metazoa > Annelida > Clitellata > Enchytraeida > Enchytraeidae > Enchytraeus > Enchytraeus norvegicus. The sequence continues at coordinate 4,904 of JAQFZF010004729.1, forward strand.
CAATAGCATATGCTAGTATTAGTATATTATTAGGCTCTTACCTTACTGACGTCATCGACCACCCTCAATGCATCCCCAGTCACATACAGCATAGCATGGTGGTGTCCGCTCTTACTGGCCTGTCAGCACAAAACAATCCTCATATATCGCAATATCCAAGGGCGGTGCAACAATTTTTAAAGTGGGGAGGAGACAAAAAGGGGAAAAGAAAAGTGGGGGAGACAAAAAGGGGAAAAAGAAAAGTGGGAGAGACAAAAAGGCAACAAATAGTTTTAAAAGTGCATTTTAATGGGAAAAATGCAAAATGTTCACAAAGTCCCCAAAAATGGGTGGGAGTACATTGTCCCCCCTACCCTGTTACAATGGTGGCGCCGCCCATGACAACATCCAACACTGTGAATCGTGCTATGTCTGAGAAACTTAGACCAACTGAGAGCTGCAAGTGCTCATAAGAGGCGACTAATTGTTATTCTTTTACTGGCAGGCTATTCCAACAGAATTACTACAACATCAAGTACTCTATAGTACTTATACTTATTGATACGTAATACCAGTATCACTCTACACTGCACTGTTTTCATAAATAACGATTATATCTTTCTTGTTGTATTGATATAATTTATTTTTATTTATTAATTTAGTTACAAACATGAAATAGATCATAATTATTATTCACTGTATATCATGCAGTGAAACTCGTTTGTGCGCCAAAGGTACAAACGAATCTGTTAGAGGTGAGCTTGGTATAAATGAACACATTGTAAACAAAATGTCGGAGTTAAAGCTGAGATACTTTGGACATGTAGTTAGAGCCAATGGATTAGAGAAATCAATTATGTTTGGGATAGAAGAAGGTCAAAGAAGAAGAGGTCGACCTAGACTAAGATACTTGGATGAGATTGTGACGTTGACAGGGAAGAACTTTGAAGAATTATTGATTCTGACGCAAGATAGTACAAGGTGGAGAGAAATTTCGAATGTACCCTGCAGAGGTCGTCTTCGACCTGATGGCACCAGGTAATATCATGCAGAAATCAATCAATCAATTAACTATAACTTATATAGAAGAAACGTTGATAGATAATATAATAGAATGGTTAGGAGTGCACTGTCAACCATACCATGCAGAAGTTTCAATGATCTTAAGAATATTAAAAAACTATGAAAATTGCTAAAACTAATTAGTGCTTACATTTATATCTATCTATCTATCCAGTGCTCTGCCACGTGACAGGTCCAAGGCAAAAATTCATACACACAATCAACTATCTCGAATGAGAAATCAACTATATCGAATATTAATGAGCACACCATTGACCAACCTAGTAAGTCCGTCTCATCACAAAGGCTTTGCCTTTTCCACACCTAAAGAGATGCCATTGTTCAAGGAAAATATAGGTTTCTGAGGTAATTTTCCATTGCCTTCCTCAGTATCTGCGTTAGTCGGCTCTTACGAAACATGTGCACTGTCCTGTCGTGCAGTTATCGGTTGGACTTTTTCAAATATTTATCCCGGACCCAACACGGGATCAACACTATTATATGTATTCTGAAAATTATAAAGACAGCACATGCTGGCATAGTAGTGTAGATTTAGACTACCAAGTACATTTTACTAATAGACAATCAAAGAGAATTTATTATCAATCAAACAATTTATTAGTCTTAGTAGTTAGTACAGCCCTGCATTAACCCCAATCAACATAATATACCGCCTCCTTGTATAATGACTAAGCTTAAACTATTATACCTACAGAATAACAGTGTGATAACATCAACACTATCTGATAAATTTCTCACCCATTATATTATTAATCTAAGATGATTTCAATTTTATTGTTGCCTAACTAGATTCAATAAATAAAAGGGTAAATTGAAAAGCTAAGAGCATACTAAGTGAATATTCAAGCACTGGTGAAAACAAATCAACAGTTATTCAATCTAAAAATCAAAAAGGGATTCCTAAATTAATTAAACTATATAATTGTATTTACAGTAGTGTGTGATAAAGTTAAAAAATTAATATAGATTAAATCACACAAGGTGAGGAGAGAAACCATGAAAAATAGAAAACTATGTAGAGAAATGCGAATATAAAAAGTTTAATAACTACAGATGCTACAATATATTTGATACTACAATAAATTTAATAATGCTCCAGTACTACCAGCGGTCCATATATACTATCATCGACTTGTATGGGTGTGTGGTTGAGACTATAGACATTGTATCATAACGAGATGATTAACGTCTGTGTCTCCGAAGTCTCTACTTATGACCTCGGTACACACAAGCCAGAGAACAAGTTTTAAGATCACATGACTACGTAGTGCAATGTAGTCCAGGCCCTCATATGATTCAAACGATTGTCAACAGTTCGATTGAATAATTGATTGAATAATCAGATTAATTCAATCGATAAATCTCTGCATTCGCAGACAATTAAATTTATAAAACTGAATACCATAAAGAAAGCCGGATGAATTAGTAAAAATTGTGTTGTTAGTGGTGCACTGATGATGTGATACACATGTTAAAAAACTGATTTCCTGAATGTTACAATATGTTAAAACACTGATTACCTGATTGTTACACAGGTTAAAACACTGATTACCTGATTGTCTCCCTTCTTCTTTCTTAGCGACATTCGAGCCCACACGCTGCGAGATTTCCTCTGAAAGAGAGTCAAGTTAATGGGGAACAAACATAAAAGTTAACTGTAAATTATGCTAAATTCCTTTAGATTAATAGAATTCAAAATAGAAATTCATTATGCTAAAAAGATACTAAAATAATTAATAGGCCTACTTATGCGAACATATAGAAACAACACATGCATTCATATAAAAGACTTTCTCGTATGCATTTACAACCGGCGGTATATAATACGTACTATCGTATATATATGTATGGGCCAGCCAAGATGTCCATCTCTTAATGGTCGGTTTATTGGAATCTATTAGTAGATAATTTTTTACAAGTGGGTGACTGCTTCTGAAGAACGGGTAGGTTACAGCCAGTGGTTAAATTGGAAGTCAAGAGGCCCTGGAGCTCTAATGACAAATTTTTTCTGGGTCCAGAAACGCTAATGGCATTTCTTTTCTGGGCCCCGGAACGCAGATGACTTTTTCTACTGGGGCTCGAAAAAGCATTCCGCCTCAATTTAACAACTGGTTACAGCAGGTCTGGCGTATTTGATATAATAATAAAATTAGGTCGTATAGACTCTAGAGTGGGGCTGGTGCCTCACTGTCAGATTAATGACTTTGTCACCATAAACAGATCTATTAAAAAAACTAATTATAAACTGTTTTCATACCGGGTATAAACATATCGAGCCTAAACAAAAGTTATTTCATGGGCTACGGTACTGCATCAGCAGTAATTTTAAAAATATCGAACAAGATTTATGAGGAAAAATTGTCCATTTTTTTAAAGTATGTAACTGAACTAAAAAAATATAGGAGATTGATATGATGCATTCATGAGTGCAGAATACTAGGCCCCTAGCGTATATATTTAGCATAAAATAAATGAAAAGATTTTTTTTACAGAAATTACTAGAAATTAATTCTAACATAACAAATGAAAAGAGCAGAATTCTCATAGAAATGAAGCAAAATAATAAAAATATAATACAAAATTAAACTAAAGACACATTTTACAGTTCATTGTTCTAATCTTATTATAACACAGGTACTGACATATAACAGTAGTTGTAAAAGATATCATGCAATCTTAAAATTATATACATTATATGCATTTCTTCTTATCACAACTCAGCTTGAATCTAGCAATTAGAAAACAGAAAATAATCATATCTTTCAGCCATAATTATAATCATGAATATTTCAGGAATATATTTTTAGCAGCTCAATATAAAGGATCAACGGTCTGCCATAAATAGAACACTTATAGGCCTACCATATTTTAAATTATTTACTTTAATTTATTCAACAACCAGCGGCTTTACTAGGGTTGGTGTTATTTACAAATTTCATGGTGTCACCCCATAGAATTTGAGAGTTTGAAATTAAAGTGATGATCCTCTTTTTGCTTTCATTTCAGAATGGATGGCAATTTAAGCCACTACACCAGGAATTTTGCTGAGCTTTGTGCTGTCTGCACCCTATTTCTACCAATTTCTTGCGCTCATTAGATCTTGAATTATGTAAACAAAAAATTTCTGTATGGTGTCACTCCCAGATGGTGTCACCGGGTGTTCTCCCCCGCCCCCCCCCTCCCCCCCCCCCCCAGCAACGCCACTGTCAAGGGCTCCTACTTAATATTATTCATCAATTACTAATCTTCCGTATCTAAGTCTAACACTCCTTAAGTGAAGATAAAAGTAAATATAATACTTGCAGCTTACATCCTGATGATATATGGATCTACTAAACCAGCACCAAATTGCTTAAGGGTAAGGTTTTTTTACATAAATGTCTAACGAAACATAGTAGGCATAACATGATAGGTATTTAATCATCTAGTAATACTTCCGCTAAATTGAAAATTACCCAGCTCCTTAAAATTATTTCATAAGATTTACTTAGTAAGTTAGTACACAATATAAACATGTCACAGAAAAAGAATCCTAACAAGTAACTTATAATATAAAGTACTAGTTGATAGAACTTAAAATTATGAAAGGAAGGATAAAAAGACAACAAATTTAAATATTGTTAAATTATAGAACAAGATGCGATAAACTATCTTCAATATTCTAACATCGACAGATTATTTCAAACGATAAACATTTACCGATTTCAAAGCTTTAACGGCTTCCTCACAAATCTGTATTCCACGCGATTCAAAAACTTCCACACATCCCAGATACTAAAATAACACATCAGCAATGCAAAAGTATTTTTAAAACATATTATAATGTCAATTATCAAATATTTTTATTCAGATTCGTACTTGTCTGTACATAGCAATGCACAATTGCACATAGCATAATTTATATATTTATTTCGCTCAGGTTTTGTAAAGCAGTCTCGAAGGCCAGTTTTGACATGCTATGTAATATTTGTATCTAATAATAATAGTAAAAATTTTCTAAGACTTGGCTTCTGACCATCCAGGATAGACAGCTGTCAAGGCGAGCTACAAATATGCTTTTGATATTTGCACATGAACATATACAGGGTGTGTAAATAAAAAGTGGTACCCTAATTATTTTTTGAATTTTGTCGAGACCATTCGGTCCATGTGCAGTATATTTACAGAATATGTTACCCGACCAGTTTAACATCATTTCTGAAAATTTCAGCAAATTCGATCAACAGATGGCCGACTTATCGGCGTTTTTGTGACCGTACCCATCAAATATAAAAATTCAGTGTTTTTTAGTGATTGAATTGTAATTATTGAGCTGGCTTCTATGAAAATTTTCAGCAATAGAGAACAATCAATTCTATCTCTTGTCACCAAATTTCATTTGGATATCTATAAAAACAAGAAAGTTATTG
>JAQFZF010004730.1:0-10374 GCA_034695365.1 Enchytraeus norvegicus
CCCCCCCCGAGTACAGACATTGTTATCAAGGCCAGGGCCAGGATAACTCGATGGGGGATATGCGTCGAAGGGACCAGGGGATCAAATACGCAGAATATGCTGATTCAATAATTAATAATAAAAATTTAATAGAGGGGGATCCATTCAGCTCCGTGGGGGGGGAGGGGTGGGAAATAAATCCGCTAATGCCAAAGATGACACCTCGAAGATAACTCGCTGAGGTGAGAATAACATAAAAAGCACATGAACCTTAATTCACCTGACTGACAAGCAAAGTACTTTGAAAGAAATATAATAAGTTATTTCAAAAACTCTCTAATAAGAATTTTTTTAAACAAATCAAATTGCTATAAATATAAAAGAAGATAAAATCTAACCAGTGTTTCAAGTCGTGGGATGACTTTGACAGAGTTGGTAACTTCTTCACCGGTGACAGTGACCAGTTGATGGCAGTTCTGATCTTCTGTTGGTAACACATTCTGACCATGCTTCGTTACCCATGGGTCCTCCTACAATTAAACAACAGTCATATTATGTTTATAAATTTAGAATGAAAATAATCTCATTACTCATAGTCCCGGTAGCATAGCGTAGTCGGTAACATGCTTGCTCGATAAGCAGGATGTCACGGGTTCGAGTCCCAGCCGGGTTTGTCTCTGACAGTATCCTTCGATACGGAGACAGATGGTAAACTTAGTTTTGCAGATTTTTAAAAAGTCCTAAAGGTCAATGATATTTCAGATGCTGGACTGAATAGCGTATGGCATGCAGTATTCATGCCCACGGTAAGCTATGCATCTCAAGCCTGGTGGGACATCATCTATCCTGCTGACAACCATAAATTATTGTCCACATGGCTGAGAGACGGAATTTGGATGGAGGTTTATCACTTGCAGAACTCGAGAAAGCTGGACAGAACATTGTTCAGTAACATTTTGGACGTTAAACAACATGTATACGTCAAACACTGCCGGAATGTAATTGTCATCACATTATAAGTAACAATTATTATGCATTATCGCTAACACACATTACGTAGATTATTTGAAATAGTAGTACGTTGTCGCAGAATAATGTAGAGTATCCCACCTTGATTTCTGGAAGAGTAATTCGTGTCTCGGGATCTTTGGCGAGCATTTTTAGAATCAGGTTTTGTAGGTCATTCGATAATGTAGGTCTGCAATCAATAATACAATGAGGATTTAACGTCCTGTTTCTCAGGGAGCTCAAATATTATTTTATTTTAAAAGTTATCGATGAATACTGTAATTGCAATAATGAGATTTGCAAAGTGCAAGAATTTGCAACAACCAAGAATTATTCAATATCTCCCTATTCAATTCATTGTATGATGCAGTTCCAATGCACAAATTCATTTAAACAATAACCAATCTACACAATTTCGCTCATTACGACACTCTGAAATGATGCAACCAAGCACATATTATTATTATGATTGAAGGTAATTCTCCATTTGATGTAATCTCTCATATTGTGCAATCTTGCAGATACAATTGGTGTTCTTAGGTAGTTCTTCGTTGCTTTACTCACTGCCTTATTTTGTTGAGATTTACTAACACGTGTAGCGCCCTGCACACGTGCACGTGCACGGGAAGCTTTTCTTAATGGTCCTGTATCCAACACGGGATATTAAATTAAATAGTACTGCTAATATTAATTAATAAATTATTAGTACTTAATAAATAAATCGAATAGTTAATCGATCATAAACAAGCCATAGGATTTAGCTCTGAAATTGTACAAAATAGTCGACACTGACTAGTCTACAGCTCCATTTTGTTTCCTCTTAACATTACTTATTATTGTTAATAGATTATGAAATTTGATCATGGTATCATATTAAATTAACTATTGATTTTTCTGCAGTAATTTAAGCTTGTTGTGCAATGAGCACATAACATTATGTCTAACCTACGCGACGTACGAGGTCCGTTCTTGACAACTTGAGATTTCTGCCAGTTATTATTTAGGTTAGTTACATTTAATTTGTTCATTTTTCTATGGCTAGCTCTGTAGTCTGCACTGTTATCTTTTAAAGTGGATAAAGAGCACGTAATTATAGTTTAAACTTAATTTATTGACGATAACTTACTCAGAACGAAACTGTACATCCTCCATTAGTATTTTTCTATGAAGGCCAAGAATGAAATCATCTTTGAAAGGCACCTGCACAGACACAAACGTAGGCTAGTGATTAGGTACTGTAGTGTATGCTTACTAATAAGATACATGGTACTGATGAGGTAAATCAAAGGAAAAGACATCACAGAGGGAATACTGACTCGTCGTGCGCAGCTCAACCCCTTTCAGCACATACATGTGGGTAAAAATAGACCTAATTATTGCCATTGAACTAGTGGCACTGTGGCAAGGTTGTCAGCCTAACGTACAGATACACACAGGAATCTTTTAAATCAGTACATAATATCCTAGAAGGGACAACATATAACACATTATATCGGTTTAACGTCTATTTCATCGTCTGTCGTCGACATCAGATACATCTCAGACGCAAAAGTAGAAAATAGCAGTCTACCTGTTGAGCAACAAATTTGCTATAGGCATAAGTTTACGTTTCTTATTATTTTTATTTAGCTATTTATCACAACACATAATTGTCACAGCTAAAAGTTTACCTAAGAAATATTAAAAGTGCACGTGACCGGTCCGATTGTAGCAAGAACTACAAGTGGCACTGACATATTCCGACGTAGATCTATCTACAATAATATAGATCGATTACATACATTGAGGCTCACAGAGCCAATTGGGAATATAATACGTCCATAAAATTCTCTGTTTACCCCAAAGTTCAAGGAGTAAATTCCTTGACGGATATATTTATTGTCTCGTTCATCAGTGTGCACACCATTACACAGTCTTCTTGTTGATAACCTCCCAGTGGGTGACGTAAGGAGAGGAGGGGGGGGGGTGGCGAGACGGTAGAGATATCAATGTAACTAAGTAGACAATTTAAATAATGATTTACAGAAAGAAAGATAGACTATACTTACTTCACCGTATACTAAGCAGTACAAAGTAATGCCTAACGACCAGACATCAGCAGCCTGAAAAATAAGTAAAACAAAAAATTACATAATAATTAGAAAACACAGAGTGTAATCAATTTTAGCAGTTGTTAGAGCTCAAAGTCGCTTTTGTCATAACTAGATGATTGGCGATTACCAAAACATCAACCAGCGACTAGCACTTCAGCTAATCTAGATATTAACATTAGGCTCAAGACTTGGTGCAATGTCTTGACAAAGGAGTTTACAACTTATAATTTCTTAGTTAATGTATAGCTATTCAAAGTTTAAACGCATGTCTAGCGTATGATCGTCGTGAATCGAAAGTGAGGCTGGTTGACTATGCTGCTAGGTCAATGACAAGTGTCACCTGTGTGCTAAAAGCGCTTAGAAACGGGATCAGCTTCAAACCAGGAGTTAAGTATTGACTCGGCGGTACCTTGACTTTGACCTTGTTCAAAGCGATATTCGTGTTCTCGTTCAAGGATGTGTACAATGATAATTTAATGTCCTGTTCCTCACCCAAAGCAATGTCGGGGACGTCTTGTAACGCGAAGGGATTCAAGGTCAGAATCGTCATTCATTTAACGTTTATAATTATGTAAATGACGGATGCTAGCAATGGAAATAATTAACTATTTAAGGACAATAATTATTTATTAAGTATAGCTTATATAACCAAACCTCTTAGCCTAATTGGCAAACTTTGAAATAAAGGATATAAATGCTACTCATAAGTTATATTATGCTTCAGTTCAAATTCGCATGACATTTTATGTAACAATATAAATAGTAGCACGTTTAATAACATCCGTAGTTATTATAAAGCACTGAAATAATGAAATAAACAAAATTGCATAATACTTAGACCTACACTAAGTACAGTTACTGTAACTGTTACTGTACAAGACTGTTACATCATGATCATGCAGTTAAAACAAAAAATGAGTTGAATACCTTGCCACCAAAGGTCTGTTTTTCACCCTTGAGTTCTTCAGGTGAAAGAAAAGCAGGAGTACCAACAGTGCTGGTTAGTGATATGTCGTCTCCCTGGAATTCGTTACTAACACCAAAATCAGCAATCTGAAAGCATACATTATAACATTATGTTATAAACAATTGACAAATAAAATAATGTAGATCATTTTACCCTGGGTGTAAACAACAACCCTCTGGTAAAAAAATGAATCGTTTCCCGGGTAATCGAGATCGACTAGATCGAAAGAGTTACAAAAGCAGATCGCAGCTCTCCAGAGCGATACAGTGCTCCTGCCATATAGATATACGTATATATCATGCAATTTTCTATCATTTGTTCGGGAAAAATTGTTAATAGAGCCTCAGAAAACTGCACGTACAGTCAGGGGCTTCAATCCCCCCCAAGGTGGTGGAATCCGAAATCCTCCCCCATAGAAATAAAACATGGGTGCTCGGACATATGTGTAGTTTTCAGCGAGGTCAAGAAAATGGTTCGAGCGAAGCGAGCAAATTTTTTAATCATCATAATTTTTATCACATTCGCCTACGTAAAGTCCTGAAATATTCCCCCCAAAATTTTGAAAAAATCCCCCCCATGGTACAAAATATACCCCAAAATGTAATAAAAAATCCCCCCAAAGTTCTGGAGGAATCCGTTCGATTCCTCATGTATAGGCGTAGATGCCCTTCGTACAGTAGTATCTTATCTTAATAAGTGTCTGAAGATGGGAACAGCTACCAGGCTTAAGACCTAAATGCTAAAATGGATTTTAACGTCAATTTTGCTGCCAAACGTATACATCAGTGACCGGTGAGTCGGGCTGAACCCTGAGATTCAAACCGTGAACCTATAGAACCTGAGTCGGACCTTAACAGAGATTTCACTTTCTCAAATTATACAGGCAAACAATCTCCTAGACAAGATTCTATAGACAAGAAAAGTTCAATGTTAACCTGGCTTCTATAACTATAATGGGGCGAGATAGGACGATTTGCTTGATCTCTATGTTCTGAGAAAAATTTCGAAAATCGGTGAATCATATCAAATTCGAAATACGAAAATTAGTAAAACTGACTATTAACATCTAAAATTCTTTACTATCAAATTTTGGCGCTTTTTTCTGGTTTATTATACAATAGATGTAGTCCTATTTACCATTGAGTTGGTGCAAAAATAAACTATATCATTTATGATAAGCTAATAAGTAACAGTAAGAATTAGTATTATATCAGTTCTTGAAATCACTTCAGTTTCAGTAAAGTTTTCAATAAATCATTTCTATACAGTTTGAGTTTGAGTTTTTCAAATCATTTCAGTTTCAGTTTCACTAAAGTTTTTCCAAAATCATTTCAGTTTCAGTTTAATTTCAGTTTTTCATTTCAGTTTTTTTGCTCCATGTGGAAATAGAATATAATTCTCCTTAGTTATGATAGAAGATATCTTCTGCTTCAGTAGTGCAGTTGTCTTAACTAAAACTGCATTTAATATAGGCCTACAATCAGTACTGTTAAATTTATAATCAAACAAAACTTATTGAAATAATTTGATGTTAACGTCGCTCATGTGAAAAATAAAAAGGACCACGAAGAATGTAGTAAATTTCAAATCAGCTGAGAAGAATTTTGGAAGTAGGAGAGAGTTACAAAGATTTATTGCTTTAGTTGTCCTGCTTCACTGATTCACTGCATTGGATTTCACTGCATTGATTGATTCATTGCATTGTATTGCATTGATTCATTGATTGCATTGATTGATTGCTTGATTGATTGATTGATTGCATTAATTGATTCATTGCATTGATTCACTGCATTGAATTCAGTGCATTGCATTGCATTGCATTGCTTAGTTTACTGATTCACTTCATGAGATTTCTCCCACCACCTTCAGGATCTCATAAACAGAAAAGACTCTCAACATAACAGTTACTATGCCTGTTCCAAACTCATTCATTTCGACAGCCAGTAGTAATAATTATTCTGTCTATGTGTGCTAGCTCTCTTTTTTACTCTCAGTGTTCTTCTTAAATAGTAGACCTGACGTGCATCTATATAACTCGTTCGCTTCCACTATCCTCCTCTTTTTTTACATCATATTTTCACACTAGTTTTCAGTTGGTCACCACGAATAGTCACAATCTATAGATCTGCACATTCTGCAGTGCTCATTGCTTCCATGATTTACAATCAAGCAAGTAATCGTTCAATCAATAGCTAACACTGTAATATCACACTTTTAACTAAGTCTTCGAAGCACATTAAAATTAGCAATGATGATAAAGTAGCCCAGCTTTCCATGTATCCCACAACAGATGTGACAGAACATTAATAAGTCTTAAATATTGAGTGATAGATTTGTCTATGTGGAGCCTAAACAGTACTCAATGCTCTGACCATTATGCCCTTTCCTGCAGCATCGGCATGACCGCTCTTGAAAAATATATGTAATTCACTTAATATATGTTTAGTCAATGTTACCAAGTTTAATGGTAACTGAGCACTGTATTTCACAAATTCATGTAAACAAGAAACTGAAATATTTCAGTTTTTTAGATCTTTTCAGTTTCAGTTTCAATAAAGTTTTAAAAAAATCATTTCTATACAATTCGAGTTTCATTTTTCAAAATCATTTCAGTTTTAGTTTCAGTTTCAGTTAAACTGAAATAAATCATTTCAGTTTAAGTTTCAGATTCAGTAACTGATATAACACTGGTCTAGATACACTGACGTAAATTGTATAACTTTTAAAAATTATGGATTTTCTCTTTAGATATTTGACATTTAGCCTATAATAGTCGACTAATTTTTATTACTAAAATCGATTGCACCGTGTCTGACAAGTGTTGACTCCTGTTCTCTTTCAGCACTTGTGACAAACTGACTGCTTTTGAGTGGACCAGTTAGTATAGATTGCACTTTTGGCAACATTCCCGGTATCGTCGTCAGCTGATGAAGCGGACGTTGAACCCATATTATATTGTCTTGTATTGTATTTTAAATACAATCACATGGGACGAATCTGATAATCTCTTTAAATAAATCGATAGATCCATTTACACAACAATTGGTAATCCTGGTAAAGGCGGTCCCAACGTATTCACAAGGTCAGATTTTCTACATTTATTCAAATAGTGCAGATTTTCCCGTGTTGGATCGGGGAAACTTGAGAATAGACCAACTGAAAACTGCACATATTTCGTAAAAGCCGACTAACGCAGATATTTTCATACTCAGGAAGGTAACAAGAAACCAAATTGCAAGCCAGCATATATATATTCCCAAGAAAAAGGTTACATTTTAGGTGTGGTCTTTTGGATCGGATCAACTTGATGATCGATGGAGTGCTCATTAGCGAGCGTGATAGTAGACTGTTTCAGAATATGTACCTCTGACTGCCATTTGGCAGTGCACTTGAGAGAAAGTGCAGATTAAGATTAAAATTAGGGTATGGGTTAGGGTTGGGACTAACCCTAATACATACCACACCAGACTCTTACACACCAATTGAAACAAATATAAAATACGACAGATATGACACTGGCACAAATTTCTTACTACAGTAATAATTTTGGACCGCCGTTACCAAGATTACCCAATTATTAGCGTAAGGTTTTTTAAAACTATATTTGAAAAACTAAGCTGTAGGCTACTGTTGCCTGAGCCAATGGCGTTATTAATAGAGCGTCTGAATCGGGTTCCTTAAGTGCACGGTTCAAATCTCAGGGCTAACTCGTCGCTGATGTAGCCATTCGTCAGCGAATCTGACGTGAAATTCGTATTTAGCTTTTGTTACCGATATTGGCGTCAGAATTAAAGAGGGACGTCAAATCGGCATTGATTGCATAATTAATTGCACTTGAGAATATAGACCAACCGTTAACTGCTTGTGTCGTAAGAGGCGACTAAAGACGATGCCGCAGTGACACTAGTGTAAACTGTAGATTGGTCTGCGCCATGACTTCTATGTACGTGACCATTTGGTCAGTCAAATTCTTGATTAGAAGAGTCCCTGCCTCATCGGTTGTGGCATATGGCAGTCTAGGATGCTCTACCTGCAGTCCTGCAGCGTACAAAAGCGATTCTGAGACTCAAGTTAATAGTGCTCTATATAAAAGCTGCAGATTGATTGAAGTAAAACATGATCAAAATCGGGATTTACAATCATTTATCTGTCAGTTAAATTAAAATTGATCTATGTCAAACACGACACCAACAATTAATTGATATCACATAGACATACTGACAGACTAATTTGTTAGACTCTATTAAACATTTTTAAATAGACGCTAAAATTCATTTATTTCACACACTGGCAGACTAAATTATCTCGTTGAATGAGTATGCAACCCCGAGTCGTTTCTTTAAATCCCAGATCTAGAAATCTTCAATCCCTACGCAGCTCATCTCTAAATCTCCTACAAGTTACATTCTGAATGTAGTCATACCCAGTGAATCTCATTATATAAGACTTGTATTTTAGGCCCGTGAGTGATATCACGGGTTCAAGTAATTCTCAGTCCATGCGCACAGTTACAGTAGGCGAGAACTTTAAAGTAAATATACCTTGCTTGACCAGTGTCTCTCTCTCTCTCTCTCACTCACTCGTTAATATAAACTCGTTGTTCATTAATATATAGTGCTTATAACAGTCAGTGACACAGTATGGCTGACGACACTACCAGTGCGGTGGTACCACACCTGTCACAGTACTCGTAGGCTAACCAATGTAACCATGGCATATCAGATAAATTAAGATATTTATAAAATACAACTATAAAAATAATTCTTATTTGCATTACCTATTATATCTACAGAGTCCATGGTCGAACAAACTTAGTTATTGACAGTCTGTAATTCTTGTAATTCTTGTAATTCTTGTGAGAGAGAGAGAGAGAGAGAGAGAGAGAGAGAGAGAGAGAGAGAGAACTATGTTTTATTATTCAATAACTTAACAAATTATTAATTTAAAACATTTACTCGGACCTTGTGAAAGTTCAGTAATTAATTATCTCCTCTCATGGAAGTTTTGTGAATGGAAATACCAGCTCTGTTGAAATTGACCGTAGTTTGAGGACAAAGATAATTATAATCACGCCGTTACAAAACAGCGTCTTTATTAGCGTACATATGCTCTCAGTAAATCTATCGACATAATTACAAATAATTAATAAATGCGAATTTAACGTCCGTTTCATCATCTGACGACGAAATTAGGAACGTCTCCAGCAACATTGAACGACCAAACATTCATCCAAACAAGACTTATCAGAAACAAATACTGCAAGAGAAGAGGGCATTACTTTATCTAAACAGTCTTTGTAAGACTTTTTTTTAAATTTTATTATTAGACACCAAAAAGGGTTAGACAACCCTGTGAGAATCACTGTTTACAGTATACAGACATACAATTGCAATAAATTATAATATTCACAAACAGCAACTCTTGGTGGCTAATTAACAATGAACAAAAATCACTAGGTAAGAAAAGTTAAGTGACGTTAAGTCCGTTAAATATTCATTATGTCAATTAAACAGTAATCTAATCACTTTAGAAAAAAACACTTAAGTACAATAAAAATACAAATCAAAGCTATATTTTAAAGCGCCTATATAATTATACTAGGAATATATAGGCGCTCAGAGGCGTCTCAGAGTTAGTCGAGTCGTCTCTTACCGAAACACAGGCAGTAATCGGTTGGTCTATTCTCAAGTTTCCCGAATCCAACACCGGCAAGTAGGTCATATGGCTCGATCTGTGCACGCTACAGTGGGTAATCAGTTCTCTTTATCAATGTAAGGAAATGAAACGAACGTTAAATCGACTTTGTATGGCTATTTGAGACTATAATAAAAAAGTTCACGTTATTTACTCTCTACACGCTATTTGATATAGGGCTACCATCAAGGCTCTTTTATCATGATTTTAGTAAGAGTAAAATTGTACTAATCTTCTTTTATATTAGATCTAGTAAATATCTTAAAGTAGAAAAGAAGTATAGTAAAAGTCTCATGCACAGGTCCTGTAAGTCACAATTCTTGCATACTCATCTCTCCAATCGCTCATCCACTCATCCAACTACTTTAATTAATTACAAAGCATGATCAAAATGAAAATCAAATCAAATAACGGCTTAACGTCCGGTTCATCATCTGACGATATCAGGCATGTCCTTAATCCTTATAGCCTATATATATCAGGGACACCTGATGGTCCAAGGACTTCTAACTGATATACACTGTGAGTTTTATAAGTGACCACCTTTTTATATTTTCAATAAAATCGTGACCTGTCGTCATATTTCTATAAAATTTACAGGTTATTGAAATCAACCAATTTTCTCTATTACTA
>JAQFZF010004731.1:0-10373 GCA_034695365.1 Enchytraeus norvegicus
CGATCACTCTGCAAAGATTCAATGCTGTATGCTTTCGCGGCTCTTTTAATCCAGTAGATCTCGAGCAGCTGGGCGACTATTCAATTCGTTCTTAATTGAATCGCTTTTATAAAACCCACTGGGCTCTTTACATCCAGGGTAATAATTTAAAAAATATATAAAAACAATAAATTTAAAAAATAATAATATTAGGGTGGTCCTTATAATAATGGTAAAAAAATCAAAATCTAAAATGAATGGGGCACCCGCTTGTTTTGTTCCTTTGGTAATAAGATGTACTTTAGGAAAAAATTATCAAATTTGGATAATATTTAGAGGTGTCTACTGAAGTATAGAGTTTACTACATTAAGTGTTTGCAAATATAATGTAAATGACTGTACATTACATACAGCAATGTTCTAATGACTGTGACAACACTCCGACTGACAGGGTCTTCTTCCTGCAGTCTGGAAATCGTTTGCAGTGATCACAAACAATGCACAGAAGGTCATATTTCTCTTCCTCTTCACATGTATGAAGATGATTGTAGTCCTCCATCAACGCAACTCCTCGTTCCGAGACGTTATGACCCGCAATTCCTTTACGATATCTCCATTGCTCAGTTTGTGTAGTTTGCATCATTACTCCAATCTTCAGGATTACAGTCAAGAAAGATTGGTTCTATACCAAGATACCTCATTGTGTTTCAAGTGTTTGTTGTTGATGTCTTCTTCATCATCGGATGCACGCTTCCTTATTTCCGTAGAAACATCTACTTGAAGAGCTTGCGCTTGTGTCTGAAATTGTTTCCTAATAAAATAAGCAAGTACTACATTACTTTTTCTTCTGCAAGGTAAAAAGATGCCCATTGCCAAAACATCTTCTCTGTATCTATGGTGGCAACACTTGCGTTAATTGTTTTGTACTCGTGCAAGATCTTCAGCAACTGAACGTTATTTCTTGGTGCTGATGTAGGAAGTGGTGCTGTCAACCATGTTTTCAAGTTAACATGCACCGCAAGATGGCAACATCTATCAGTCCTTTTTCTTCCTTCTTAGTAAGAGGAAACTGACCACAGAACATCCAACGTTTGATGGCATGTATTGCTGTACTCATTCAGCATGCTCGATGCATTCCGGCCGAGCCATGCAATGAACATCACGAGGCGGTGTACCACCGAGGAAGAGAATAATTATCTCTAAAAGTTCCTTGAAAGCATCACGAGTTTGTATGGTTGACAGCTGGGCGCTGAGCGGGCAAAAAAAAGGTCATCAGTTCCCCCAAAATGTCAGGAAAGCTGTCCAAAAAAATTATGCCCCAGGCGGCACTTTTTCCTCGCTGCGCCACTGGCTGGGCTTATGCAGGCGCCAGGACGTCATCCTTTATGTTCGATATAGCATTGGCTGTGAAGCTGTCGTCCATATAGCTGCTCTGTGATTCGAATGACGATTCGAAGAACATCAATAGCTCAGAAATTAATATTTTGTTGGTGACAACTGAATTAGGAAACATGAAATAAAATAGGACTGACAAAAGTCTGACATTGGTGTTTTTCCTCTTCTTATATCTTTGACTTGCAAATATTGTGGCATCGGTGTCATACACAACGACTTACATTCTGAACTCATAAAACACATAGTGTTTTCCAGTAAAACTTCACAACTTGGTAGACACCTCTAAATTTCATTCGATTTGCATGAAATTTACACAACAATATTTCAGCTATAGGAATCAATCCCCAGGGTGCCCATTTGAAATTTCAAAAATTTTGTTATAAGGACCGCCCTTTATGCATGTATTGAATGAATTTTAATATTACACGGTATCGGATTAAATTATTTCTTCATTTGAATACAATTGTCGGAAAAAAATTAATGAAAGTCGTTAGTTTATATAAATGACAAATGTAGTGCTGATTTTACCTATTTATCTTTATAATAGCAAATTGAAACAGATGGATATTATTGTTTTTCATATGATAGGTATATTGATTTGATATCTTAATTTTGATTGATTGATTGACTGATTAATTGATTGCAGCAAATGCTGCTAGCCAGGTATGACTTCAAGGCTCAGGATCTTGACGAACTTGATAGTTGCATTGATTGATTGACTGATGGAGTGATTGATTGATTGATTGATTTCAGCAAACGGTGATAGCTAGCCATGACTTCAGAGTACAGGATCTTGAAGAACTTGACATACATAGTGATTAACTGATTGATTGATTGATTGATTAACTGATTGATTGATTGACTGCAGCAACGAGTGATAGCTAGCTATGACTTCAAGGCTCAGGACCCTGAAGAACTTGACCTACACAGAGGTGACATCGTCTCAGTCCTGGAGAAGAAAGATCCGAACTGGTGGATGGGGGAATTACTGCGGGGAAACCGCACCGTGAGAGGTCTCTTCCCTAAGACCTACGTCACCCCGTACACCGATTAAGTGCTGAGTTGTGGATGGACTAAGTGTTGAGTTGTGGATGGCCAAAGTGCTTACAGGAGGCAGTTCCAAACATACCCATGTATATAAAATCTTACGTTATATATATATAAAGAGAGACATAAATAGAAAGAAATACATGGAGAAATAAAAAATAAACTAGAAACAATAAATATAAATAAAAAGTATTGATTGCTTGGTATGACATCCCATATGTTCAGTGACCTGAGTTTAAATTGTATTACTGAGTTTTATACATTTTGTCTCTAAAAAACCATTCATAACTGAATTGAGACTAATAATAAGAGTGTATGCTATTGATCTCGCCAGATGGCGAGAAAGCCGGGATTCGTTTCCAAATTCGGCTATCTAGTGCAGTCGTTAGAGCGTGTCTTGGTAAATGTACACCGACTGCTTGCTATTATAGCAATGGAGAGTAAAGTAGCTTGCCAAGGCTTACACTCGTAAGCTTCACTCTGCTTTGAACCTGCGACCTCACGATTCAGAGTCCGAAGTGCTTCCATTAGACCACGGAGGCTCTCCGTGGTCTAATTGAGGTCTGAATTGAGACTACTGATGCTAGACACTTTATTGTTTTCGCATGTATTCATCTGCTTGCATGCACATGGCTTAGTATGTGGTTCTATCGTGAAGCATCTTGACTGTTTATTAATAGGTATACGGTTCAAATCCCGGGCTTGCCTGTTGCTGATGTTATTTTGAGATGCAAAACTGATGATAAATCCGGCTTTTTATGTGTTGAACAGTTCCGTACATACATGCATATATGTATTATATGAGCATACATATACCCTTGCTCGATATGCGGTATGTCGCAGGTTCGAGCCCTAGCCGGGTCAGTCTCGGACAGTATCCTTCTATACGTAAACAGACGTTAAGCTTAACTTTACAGCTTTTTGTATACATCTTGATAGGCAAAATTATGCATACTTAATATTACTCACATATGCTTTTGGCACTAGATGCTTGTGAATGAAAATTCTTTCATGTGCACTTGTAGTCAGATTGACGTTAGAATGTGTTAAAGGTTTTAATATTTCCATGGAGAAAATTTTTGTGAAATTGAGAAGTTGTGCCTGAGGTTGGAACTTGACTCTTGTTTGAAATCAAGCTGCTAAGTACTATTGTTCTTATAAAATTGTATATTTTGATGATGATAATAATAAAGTTTGAACGGTCTGTTTATCATCCAAGGATGATGCTGGGGACGTCATTTGGTTTATCCAAAACCGGTTTACCCAGAACAGTTGGCAGAAACATGAGATGAAGAGAAACGAGATGAATGATGATTATAACTGGAAATAACATTTTGATCGCTATTTTGTTGGAAAGTCTGGAGTTTTTCTTAATTTTTGAACTCAACTGCTGAATGTATGTTTTGCTTGAAATGTTTGTGAAATTGCATTTTAACAAAAAGAAACTGAATTAATTAGTGAATTGATAATTGATTCATGTAATCTTCTACCGATATATATTATTGGTATTTGGGATGTGGTGCCCTGGAGTAATTGTTTAGAAAGGATTTAGTAAATATAATCAGACAGTGTAACAATGGAGAGTAAAGCGGTCTAAACTTTTCTGTATTGTACTTTGATAGCCTAATAAAACTGTGCTTCTATGTGTAATTATGTATATGTAAATAAAGGGCATGGAAGCAAATCTTGTCAAGCTCCAAATCTTTCAATGGGCGAAATTATAATTTCTTATAAAAAATATGTTGACAATTAATATACGTATACAATTTACGTGAATATATCGATTACTGCATAAAATGAAACCATTCCTACTGCATTATTTAAAGAACCTATTAGGTCACTTTTTCAAAAATTGACTTAGCAGGTTTTGCTTCTAAGCTCTTAAACTGTACATTGACTCGTGCTTTGTATGAAATGTGTGTATATAATTCAACATGTGAATATGATGTGCATATATTATTGCCTCGTCATTTGCTGTCAGTAGTATTGCTTATATTATGATATACCTGTAAGTGTAAGAGTTTCAAATAAATATAATTTATAAGCATGTGACGCAGTAACGAAAAATGTATAATATAGTGTATGCATTAAATTTACTGTTATTTATAATTCATAATGTTTTAATTAAGCGTACTTAATTATGCGTAAGTTATTATATTAGTGTTGTACTTATCAGTTTAAGTACAAAAAACATTGCTTGACGTCCCTGACATCATCCCTGGATGAGCGAACAGACATGAACAGACACAAACAGACAAAAAAAATATTTATTATTATTATTATGTGTATTATAGTGCATATAGTTTAGGGGTGTACAAAGTTGGTTGACTGACGAGTGGCAGAAAACCAGTTTTGAAACTTGTTAGCCGCAGTTAAATAATTTCATAAACTTTGCGAGCCACAAATATTGAATATGCGATGTATGCCATTATACGCAATGTATGTAGGCCTATGTATAGTAAGTATCCAGAAAGAATGTTTGCTCCAATATATACAGGCCTATATGAATTTAATTTTAAGAAACATATTGCACTTTTAATAAAAATAATTTGTTTTCACTTCACTATGTAATTAATTAGGCAGTTTGACCACCTCTTGTATAGATTGATGTTAAGCTATACTGGCGTATATATTCACATGCTGTAGATGTAGTGTATACATATATAATTTAAGTGTACAAGTGAATTTGTGCATTCGGTCTAACACTCCAGACGTCGTCCATACATCGTCAGGGTTACTTAAAAGTGCTTGAATATATTAGTGTTCAGAGTGGAATTTATCTTGTTTTAAGAAATCAAAACAGATTTTAATTTTTGCAATACGATAGTGCTAAAATCGACTACATTCTACAGTATATAGAAATTAATTTCTTCTCACTATGCACAGTCCACATGGACAATTTTGTCAATGCAAGCTGTCATTAATTTTATACTTAAGTACTACTTATTTCTTTAAAGATATGTTGCATTTAATCAAATTCTTAACTCAAATTCGACACTTTTTGAGTATCTGTTACATGGCACGCAAACCCAATATACTCAATATACTCACAAATATACTCAAACACAATCAAACCCAATATCCCACTGAGGTTAATGATTAGTTCTTTAATTAATGCTGCGAGTTTCATGATTAGATTATATTGTGCTATTGCTGAGTTGAATTGTGTATAATATATTTGTCCTGGACATCGTCGTCAGATTATGAAACGGATGGTAAACCCATATTGTATTGTAATAATTTTATCATGTAATTTGATGTTTTCGTATTGCTCGAATTATAATGAAGATATTTAGGGTAGAAAAACTAAATGTCAGGCCCGAAAATTTGGATTTTTATCAGTTAAATCTTAATTTGAGAAATTTGGCTCCCACAAATCAAGACCAGCTAGGCTAATCCCCCACCTAATTCGAGCAGGCCTGATTGAAGAGCCTCGAGTTGTAATTTTCCGATGATGAAAGTTTTACAAAATAGGGCATTTTATACTAGGTATCTCAGAGGCGATATCTTGGTATTCAATTGGAAAACTTTATAATATAGAGTATTGTCTTCAGACAATGTAAAATCTGAAAGGGAATAAAACTGGTAAGTTAGAGAAATTACCATCAATATTAATTTTAGCAATGAAAGTTTTAATCTACCGGTACCGTAAAGTTAAATAATTAATTGCTGACACAACTGAAAGTTCTTTCTATAATCCTAACTTGAGCTGAAATTTTTAGCAGTGGCTAAATTAAAAAGAATGTTAAAACTATTGCTAGCTCAAGGCTCTTCAATGCATTATGTGATAAAACATTTAACTCTTTAATTGTCTCTATAATAAATCTATGAAGATTGGTGTTTGTATAGCATTGTATATGGCTGCTTCTGTTATTAAACACTCCTACTAGTGACGTCATTGTAGTCTTGTGTGACATTTTATGTTGGCATTAATCCTTCAGAATTATTAAGCTATAACTAGTCCCTGATATCGTCGTCAGATGACGAACCGGACGCTAAACCGATATTTGATTTTGATAACGGACGACTATGACAGTATGCTTGCAAAGGAAACAAACTTTAAACTTAGCTAAGTCTACATCTTTAGATCATCACAACATTCTTAAGACTACAATTTCTTTAGGGCACAGCTTCTACCACAGTCTGGAGTCAATCCATGCCCAATTTACCGTCTGTTTCATCATCCAACGATGACGTCAGATGATATTTTGGTGTTACCATGCAACGTCATCATGCAGGCAGTCCAAGTCCACCAAGACACAAAAACAAATTTAATTGCACAAAGTTTAATTACACAAAATGATCAAGTACTTCTGAATAAAAAGATTCTCGTATTTTCTACAAACATTTACCAGATACTTACAGTGTATTACCAGAGCAACAACGAAACGAAGGCTATTACTGAGAAAAGTAGAGATTAAATACACAAATATTAGGTGAACAATATTAATTAATATCTAAAGGATGAGTAGTAATTTTTAACAAAAGATTACGATGACGTCCCGGACATCATCCCTGGATGAGGAAGCAGACGTCAAACCTTTATTATTATTACTACCACATTATTATATTGTAATAAGATGATTTCATAATTTATATTCGAAGAGTCCCCTTGACTACATTTTAAATTATAATCCGCTCAAATCATTAGCAAGTCGGCATTTCAATCAAGAGGTTTGAAATTCAATTCCTAGACATGACTAGTACGCTCCATAAGACTACACTAGCTTTAGTGAAATTTTATCAAGAACTTGCACACATCCACGTGTTCAAGGTGAAGGTCAATTAATGCATTAGTAATTTTTGATCGAGCAACATACAACTTGGTGCACAAGAAACCGCACGCTCAATTTAAATGCACATCTCTAAATGGAAAAAATAAGATTGTTCATGGGCAAACTGACCACCAAAACAGAAAAATTGAAAATGCTTGCAGAAGCTTATAGCATTAACATATAATACAAAACTTTCTTTGACAATTTAACGCACAAATCAAAGGAAATGAATCGGAGTCAAACAGAACGATAAAGTATAATGTGATACAACAATTACAACAATTACAACTCAGTCATAAATCTCAGGTTATAAATAGACTACGGATAGGTTTAACGCCGGTTTCACCCCCTTCAAGGCACCAGCGGTAACAAACGCAATCTTGAGAATGAACAGAAGACCTCTTCTATTATACTTATGTTCCAAAAAGGGATTTTCGAAAATCAAATCGACTGAATCATTATAATATAGCAGTGCATCAACAAAGACATCAGGAACAAAGTTAGGTCAAGATGTCTAATAAAAAATATATATAATCCACAAGGCACAGAAAAGACAGTGAAGAAATGAACCAGTACTCAATATTTAAGGTGAGGTAACGGACGTTTACCATGTTGCTATGGTAAACTTGAGAATAGACCAACCAAAAGCTGCACGTGTTTCGTAGAAGCCGACTAATGCACACTCACTGGTTAAGAAGACCCCTCAGAAAACAAAATTGTCTACCAAGAAAATACGATATGCGAACTCTACAGGTATATGGCGTGGATCTGCCGTTGGGCATTGCACAGAGAGAGAGAGAGAGAGAGAGCGAATGGATGTTACTCACCCATGTTGGATCCTGGAGGCAAACGAATAGACCAACCGAAAGATGCACTTGTTTCGTAAGAGCCGACATACACAGTTGCTGAGAAAAAAAAAGGAAACCACCTCAGAAGCCATGATTTGCTTGTGCCTTGAAATTAAGGCATTGCTTTACATGTGGTTAAGGAAAAGCCTTTGTGAGGGATCGACTTGATGAGTTGATCAATGGTGTGTTCATTAATGAGTGAAAATGCAGACTGTGTATGACTTAGTGCCTCGGACCTGCCATTTGGCTGAGCACTTGATAGATTGATAAAACACACGTTAAGGGTTCATCATTCAATATACAACATACGCTATAAACATTTTGCAGCTTTCATACATCTTCATCGTACTATACATCACAGTTATAACATCATATAGGCTCAAAACCAATGTATTCATTTGGATTAAAATTTTATAGTTGTATAAAGTTATATTATCTTGATGCTGTCTTTATAATGACGTTATAATTAATTGTCAAATTGAAATAAATTTTTACATTTTCAAAATGGACCCCAAAGTCTTTGTTGTACACTTTAGTATACTAAAGCATTTCGATGCAGATTGACGGAGATTAAGGTACATACAACTTAAGGCAAGTTATTAGTTTGTTTCTCCTTAACTCTCTGATTCAACCAAATGAAAGATGCAAATCACAACTGTCAGTTGTGATTTGCTATTTCTCTATTATAGAGAAGAAAGGTCAAACATGGTGCAAGTCCTACACAACTTAAGGTTTAGTAAAAGGTTCATGCGAAGTTGTCATAGGTGCATATGTTGTGTGTTCAGCTTCCTCTGGCTTTAGGTTGAACACATACACATCAGTGGCTATACATTGCCATATGATGACTGCTGCTAGCACTAGCATATACCAGTACTTGTCGGTGCTCTATACATACAATACAATACAACACATACACATCAGTGGCTATGCACTGCCATATGATGACTGCAGCTAACACTTGCATATGTGACAGTACTTGTCGATGCTCTATGCATACACTACAATACAATACAATACAATGCATACAATACAACACAGTACAATACATGTATACAATAAAATAGGACATTTTATAGCGCCTCTATATACTAGGTAACTCAGAGGCGCTTTTTCGAAAAGTTACAGAAAAGTAGTCTAGCCTGCCATAGGCCACACACGATGTGGCTAGGTCTCTGCAAGTCTGGAAGTTGAGCGACCATTTGGTCTAGTACACAGAAGCCATGGCCCAAACCACTCGATCTGCCCTTCACCGCAGTATCTGTTTTAGTTGGTTCTTACGAAACACATGCAGCTGTTGGTTGGCAATATAAAACAATGCACACATGAAATGCATAGGCCTACATGTACACATAGCGTACACAGTCAAATTAATTATTAGCAACATACTGCAATAATATAAAAATGTATAACATATATTAGATCTATAGCTCTAGGGTTGACCAAAAAATTATTAATTATAAGTAGGCCTAACAGGAGTTAAACCTAGAATTATCCAATAGTAAAATTAATTGGGGTTGATAGTCGATTAATTGTAGCGCTCAATCAATTAAACACGATTCAATATGATATAACAAAATGCAGCAATAGTAATAAGCATAAAAATGATCAAATCAGATCTTATGTTTAAACTGTATTATTTAAGAAAAGTCCAGCCACTTCCGATATTTAAAATTAGGTGAAAGTGCAACTTGCAAAGAGAGAGAGAGAGATAGAGAGAGAGAGAGAGAGAGAGAGAGAGAGAGAGAGAGAGAGAGAGAGAGCCAGAGCGAGACAGAGAGAGGAGAGAGAGAGAGACAGCATAACGAACCAGATGACCTCTCTTGTACCACCAAACCTATAATAAACAACAAGCTATCCTATATAGTATTAAATATCTCAAGATAACAATGTAACTTTTAATAATTTTTAGAATAAAAGATTATTTCATTCATCTAATATTAACGCCAATTCTGCATGAATTAACTGTGAGCAGTACTACAAGTTTTATTAATCAATCTATAATGACTAATTGATTTATAGTTGAACTTCAGAATGATTCAAACCCCAAGCATTCATTAGAGATTTAAAATTAAACAAGCCATCTGAATAACTAGCTTGTGGTCCTCCAGCTGAAGAGCGTGTTCTGATTTCATAGTATTGGATTACTTTTAAGATCTATAGTTATTGTTGTTGCCCACCCAAAGATAAGCCGTGGTGCTGAACTCCTCTATCTTCGTCCTTGGGAGCGCTCATCCAGGGCTCGCCGACAGGTATCCAGCAGCTCCACCGCCTCGCAGGGATTGTTCCACAAGTCTATGGAGTAAGTGGTGTCGGTATTTGTGTGTATTGA
>JAQFZF010004732.1:0-10372 GCA_034695365.1 Enchytraeus norvegicus
CCAACAAAATTACACGCACTATTAACAACATTGCGCATTGAGCGAATGCCATTTTGGGGGGCTCGCTTTACTTTTGCACTTTTTTCAGACTTTGAGAGAGCGCGCGAGTAAAATAACTCATGCACCCCTAAACCTAAATGCTGGCGACGCCACTGTCCGTGGCTCATTGGGTAACGCGTCGGCCAGTTTCTGTCTAAAGTTTGCGCGTATGGTCCGTGTTTCGATTCTCGGTCGAGTCAATCAGAGAGAGTATAATCTCGGATGTACATGGCCAATTAAGTCCTCCATTCCCTCACGAGTGGGTCGGTTAATTGGAAGCAATAAGGAATTATTATGTAACTGCTTTAGAAGATTGCACAGGTAAACCAGGATTTGGCCTATGATCATAATGAATCAAAAGAGAAGCTGTCGACCATGTCGCTAGATTAATGATGATTGTCACTTGTGTGCTGAAGTGCTTAGACTAGGAGTCAGTATTAAATTGTAAAATTTGTATTTTTGTAGATATATTATAAATATATATATATATATATATATATATATATACATGTATATCTAGTGCCAGCAAATCTATATATGACATACTCTATAAGCAAAACATCTTTGAAACATCACTGTCATACAATTATGGCAGACAGCCTGAGAGACGGCATACAGCTGACTGAATCGGAGAACCTGAATAAAGAATTATCCAAACAGACTTCGTCTCCAGCAACTTCTCAACCTGCCCAATCTCAACCCAGCATGGAAACTCCCGCAGCAATAGCGGCAAGAAACCGAAAGCTGGAATTGTTATACGAGCGCGAACGTCTAGTCCTATGGCGCAGACCATTTCCGACGCTCTACTATTTTGTACTGGAACTATTTTTCGTTATTCGTGAATACGGAAAGAAACTTCTGAATCACAAGAAACTGGTGGCTGTATCGGTGATTTTACTCTTACTGCTCGTAGCGTTGTTTAAACTCGAAGGAACTCACGAGAAGTACGTTCGTGCCTTTCAGAAAAAGTTCCTGTGGTGTGCCTACTGGATCGGGCTCGGTGTTCTGTCGTCAGTTGGGTTAGGGACGGGCCTGCACACATTTGTGCTCTATCTCGGACCTCACATCGCGGCGGTGACTCTGGCAGCGTTCGAGTGCTTGTCCGTTGACTTCCCAGAGCCACCGTACCCAGATGACATAATTTGTCCTGAGATGGCGGGTACCCACATGTCTCTATGGACCATCATGAGCAAGGTAGGATAATTTTTGGTAATCGTGGTAACGGCGGTCTCAAATTATTACTGTAGTTACAAATTTGTGCCTGAGTCATATTATTTCAACTGTTGCGTTAGGGTCTGGTGGGGTTTAGGTTAGGGTTAGTCCCCAATTATAACTCGTACCCTAACCCTAACTTTAATCTTCACTATTTGTGTGAATTAAAAAATATCGGATCTAATGAATAATTTGGGAACGCCGTTACCAGGATTACCTAATTTTTAATATTAAATTAACCATTTAATTTTGCTTTTTTATATATTCGCTATATTTCAGAAATCATATTATGTAGGCATACTGACATACTATTTGAGCAGCTTAAGCTTACAATCGTGAGCAGATACTTCAAATATTTGTTTCTTATAATTATTTCATTGATTGTCGGGTATGTTATTAAGCATTTATGTGTGAACTGTTGGAGAAAACATTACTGCATGGTTGAGCTTATTGATTGATTGATTGGTTCATTGATTCATTGTTTGATTGATTGATTTATAATATCAGGTATTTCAAGTAGCATTCATGTGGGATGCTGGTAAGGCTATTGGAGAACTCCCACCGTACTTCATGACTCATTGATTGATTGATTGATTGATTGATTGATTGATTGATGCAGGTACGTCTAGAAGCATTCATGTGGGGTGCTGGCACAGCTATTGGAGAACTCCCAACGTACTTCATTCATGACTCTTTGATTGATTGATTGATTGATTGATTGATTTATTGACTGATTGATTGATTTATTTATTATATCAGGTACATCTAGAAGCATTCATGTGAGGTGCTGGCACAGCTATAGGAGAGCTCCCAACTTACTTCATGGCTCATTGATTGATTGATTGATTGATTGATTGATTAATTGATTGGTCAGGTGCGTCCAGAAGCCTTGATGTGAGGGGCAGGCACAGCTACTAGAGAACTCCTGCCTTACTTCATGGCTCATTGATTGGTTGATTGATTGATTGATTGATTGACTGATTGATTGATGCAGGTACGTCTTGAGGCATTCATGTGAGGTGCTGGCACAGCTATATAGGAAATCTCCTACCTTACTTCATGGCTCATTGATTGATTGATTGATTGATTGATATAGGTACGTCTAGAAGCATTCATGTGGGGTGCTGGCACCAGTGCATAGGAGAACTCCCACCTTACTTCATGGCTCATTGATTGATTGATTGATTGATTGTTTGATTGATGCAGGTACGTCTAGAAGCATTCATGTGGGGTGCTGGCACTGCTATAGGAGAACTACCGCCCTACTTCATGGCCCGTGCCTCCAGACTCTCCGGGGTACTTGATGACGACGACGAACTCGTTGAACTAACTGGCGAGCCCTCTAATCTCAGTATGATCGGTCGCGCGAAACAGTTCATTCACGAACTCATTCAGCGCGTCGGGTTCATCGGGATCTTCATCTGCGCCTCCATACCGAACCCTCTCTTCGACCTTGCCGGAATTACCTGCGGCCACTTCCTCGTGCCTTTCTGGACCTTCTTCGGAGCCACGTTGATCGGAAAAGCGGTGGTGAAGATGCACATACAGAAACTGTTTGTGATATTTGTGTTGAGTGAACGACATGTGGAGGGGATGGTAAAGTTTATCGGAACTTTGCCTCGAGTCGGTCCGTCCCTTCAGGCCCCATTTAAAGAATATCTGACGGCTCAGAAGCATAAAATGCACAGGGATAAATCTGGGGGCGATAAAGTGTCAGGTGGAAATGTTGGGGGCGGTGAGAATTGGCTTTCATGGGTTTTCGAGAAAGTTGTTATCGTGATGGTGGTTTACTTTATACTCTCGATTATCAATTCATTTGCTCAGAGTTACCATAAGAGGAAGACCGAGGTGAAATCTAAGAAGAAACTGAATTAGAGATGAAGAGATTATGAGGAGAGTAAGTAGAGATTAAGTACAGATTAAGTAGGGATTAAGTAGGGATTAAGTAGGGATTAAATATGATCAATTGATCATAAGCGTTAAGGCAGAGATGATAGCGAAGAAGACAGCGAATTAGAGATGATTTGATTTAGAATTAAATGAGATATTTTTGAAGGATTAGTGGGATTAATTTTTGATTTTTGTACATAAATCTAGTCTATTCAGTTATCACAAGACGAGCGAAAGCGTCAGCTAGGAAAGTACAAAACTTTGAGGATAACTTAATCATGTGAGTGATAAATTAAGTTGTAAGGCAGCTAGTATAAGAATTAAACTGAGGTTATCGAAGCGAATTTATTTAAAATTTATTTATGTAAAGAATAGAAATTTTAATCTATGCAATATGAAGTGCTTTACCTCTAATTTTTATGAAATGAATCTCCGTTGTAACATATGATTTTTGTTAGTCATGTACTTCAGTATTGTTTGTAGTATTTTTTATATACTGGTATTTATTTGACGACTAGAAAAAGCTCATATAATTTATGAAGTAATGTTATAATTTTCTGTGTTTGTAATTCACATGCTAGCCTTTTAAGATGATATCAATGTATGCGTGGATTGGAACAGATAATTACTTCGCAGTCAATTTTTTTAACTTTTGACAACATCATATGATTGAGTGTGACTTGGCTCTAGCTATCAGAATTTGAATTTAATGTCAGTTTTATCATCTAACGACGACATCAGCAATGTTAAACTGATTCTTTAACAGTTAAGACATTAATTAGAGATAATTTATAAAAGCTAAAGCCTAATTTAGTATCAGTTTTGCAGCCTAACGGCTACATCAGTGATGAACGAGCTATTGGACGTGATCCTATGGAACCCGAGTTTGGCACTTACTGATCCGCTCAGCTATACTGTATATA
The DNA here is from genome assembly GCA_034695365.1 of Enchytraeus norvegicus. Taxonomy (NCBI): domain Eukaryota; kingdom Metazoa; phylum Annelida; class Clitellata; order Enchytraeida; family Enchytraeidae; genus Enchytraeus; species Enchytraeus norvegicus. The sequence continues at coordinate 4,065 of JAQFZF010004732.1, forward strand.
CTGTGTAATGTGTATGTATGTATAAATTTGTGCCTTGAACTTGAAAATCATGATGTGAACAGGATAGATATATGTGTTTCGATGTATTTAATATTGACTTTAACAGAAAAATGTGTTTGATAATCTCATGGCCTGCTAGCTTTTCTTCTTTAGGAACATATTTTAAAAAGCGTTATCAATATCAATTGGTACTATAATTTAAACGTTATCAATTGTTAAACTCTTGATAAAAATGTTGTAATCTGATTGTTTTTCATTGTTTGATTGCTAATGTTATAATGGTGTTTACTATGCCATAATGATTGTTGCTTGTGTTTTTTGTTAATTTCTAGTCAGTATTTTTTTGTGATAAAATACTCGAACTGCATGTCTTTTACTTTATATAGGCCTGTAATAATATCTTTCTGTCTATCTCTCTCTTTCTCTGTCCGTTTATCTCTGTCTGTCTCTATTTCGTGTTTTGTTTAGGCCCTACTTCTGTATGAAAATACTAAAGTCTCATATAAACACATTCTGTATACAAACTCAAACTGTATATCAACACATCCTTTGCTGTATGCTTCATCAGCAAAGAATTGAGCCCAGAAGCAAATCACGGACGTCTGGAACTGAAATTGAAGCACTTCTCAGGCCTCCCAGCTGTCCTGAAATTCCTGAAATTTGACAAATTATCCTGTATTTCCTGAAATTCTGGAGGTTCCTAAAATATGAAATTTTTCTTATTACTTATGTACATTTAGGCCTATACTGTTGATGTACACATGCACAGATTTGTAGAGGTAATATTTCGATGTACATAATATTATGCACAGATTTTTCGATGTACAGATTTTTCAAGGTAAAAATTTAACAAAATTTGTTCTCAAATAGTGGTTTTAAGTGAATTGGACCGCGAAAAAATCATTTTCCGGCGGTAAATGTTGTAAAAATGTTGGTGCAAATGTCCTGAAGTTGTCCTGAAATTTTGGGTTTTCTGTGTCCTGAAATTTCATGTCCCACAGCCTGGAGGCCTGACTTCTAATGAACTACATGCTCTCTCTCTCTCTCTTTCTCTCTCTCTCTCTTTTTTCCTACCTAATTATCTCTCTCCTCCCCTCTCTCTCTTTCTCTCTCTCTCTCTCTCTCTCTCTCTTTCCCTCTCTTTTTTCCTACCTAATTATCTCTCTCCCCCTCTCAATCTCTCTTTCTCTCTCTTTCTTTTTTTCTACCTAATTATTTCTCTCCCCTCGCTCTCATCTCTCTACTGCAGCAGTTCTCAAACTCGACGGGGTCTTGACCCAGTCAGAATTTAAAAGGTTGGTCGCGACCCACCAAGCATTATTATATGGATTTTCTTTAGGCTATTTAGTGTTTTCCAAATCATAAATGTGGAACTTGTTAAGTCATACAAAATCAGATGTACGTAAAAAGTATGAATCTTCATTGGCATACACAAAAATCAGAGTTTGCTCCTTGTATAGGCTTGTACTGAAATAATTATCTTTAAATAATTATTTTATTGAGACCTCCGCAACCCACTTGAAAGGAATCGGCGACCCACCTGTGCGTCGCGACCCACAGTTTGAGAAATACTGCTCTACTGGACCATATAGGTATTATTTAGTATTGTATTATTTTATGCGTTCAAGTAGTATTGGTTGTAGAACTTTCAGTAATTATTTGTACATAGTGATAGGAACTATAGTACTTATCCTTGTTAGATATATCAAGGAACTATATTTGGTATTTTCCTTAGCAAAGCGTAGTGTAGTGTAGAACAGATTGTCTGATATGTCCATAACTTTGGTGTCTGGTGCAATTTATGATTAGACCAATGGTTAAAGTGAGCGGGAGCGGTCGGGAGCGCCACTCCTGGGCCCAGAAATATTGCTGAATGCCGCTCCTACTAGATACCGCTCTCACAAGATACCGATCCCACAATGGGGCCCGGGTGTCTTGGGAGCTCCCATTACTGGAAAATTACACTTTAACCACTGGATTAGACTATCCTGCTTTGAGTATATTTTATGGGTATATATAAAGAAAAAATTAGTGCTGTAGGATCATACATTGACAATTACATGAAATTATTGACAATAACCGAAAGACTCACGTCGCATGTGTAGTTCTAATGCAGTTACTAAGGAAGGCTATGGAAACCACCTCAGGTGCCAAAATTAGATTGTTTTAGTTATGTCAGTTTCGACGTGCTTCCTTCCACAAGGCGTAACTTTTTGTTAAAGCTTAGAATACTGTAACTGAAAATGTTATAATAATGTTTTAGAATGTTGTGTTCTAATGCAGTGAATTGTTCTTTGATCTTATTACTTATGTAATTAATGTACAGTATAATACAGATGTTAGAGTTATTCCCACTAGAAGCTTGCCATAAATGTGCCTATAGTTTTTAAGAGTGCTAGTACTATGTGCCTATAGTATGTGCTATAACTAACTGTTTAATATAACACATAGTCGTCCGTGATAATATGTAGCACTTTATAACACCGTGTTGAAATTGTTTGACCAGAACAAATATTTATTATATAACTACACCATCTACCCAGTGCTCTGCCATATGGCAGGTGCAAGGCACAAATTCCTTCCGTCTGCATTGCTGCTTATTAATGAGCACACCATTGATTAACCCATCAACAGTGATCAACTCAACATGACTTTCCCTTTACAAAGGCTTGCCTCTACCACACGTAAAATGATGCCAAATTCAAGGAAAATTATGGCTGCCGAGATGGTTTTCCATTGCCTTACTCATTGACTGCATTAGTCAGCTAAGTCAGCTTCTACGAAACATGTGTAGCTTATTGTTGGTCTATTCTCAGATGCAATTTTAAATTTTAAATATTTGAATTGGCTGGCCTAAGATTGAAAGTTGAGGCTTCTTTTTTTAAAATTTAAATTATTTATTAGACACCAAAAAGGGTTAGACAACCCTGTAAGAATCAATGTTACTGTTTGAATAAAACAGGTACACAAATTACAATAAATTGATATATCCTTGCCTGAAGTTCACAACTTAAAGACAACTTTAAGTCAACTTAAAGCTGAATTTAACGGCAGTTTCGTGGCCTAACGGCTATATCAGTGACAGGTGAGCCGTTGGATAAGAACCCTGAACCAATTGAACACGATCGGACACCAAACTGATGTGCTATCGGCTCGGTCAAGATTTGAATTTGAGGCGTCTTCTTGCCATACGTACTTGATGTTAAAACTATACCCAGGTAGCAACTAATTTAAGGCAATGAACAATATCATGAGGATGTAAATTCTATTTCATAACCCGAAGGCGATGTCGGGACGTCCATAGTAGAGTATTCAACTACAAGCAGGTCAATACTATAGGAACACAAATTCAAATGCATAGACAGTCGAGATTTTTATTTAAAACAGTTTAACACAGAATAACCGCAATACAAAATCAATTATAAAAGGTAACGGTGCTGTGCCATTATCGTTACCGAACATAGGAACTGATCACGTCCTGAGCGATTACAGCACACATGTGGCAAAGTCATTAATCTGATGGTGAGATCGCCAGCTTCACTTTATGCGATTTAATTTAATTATTAAATCATATACCCCAGACCTATGGTAACCTTTGCAATCTTCTGAAGTAGTCACCTACTATGTACTAATTGCTTGGAATTAACCTACGAAGGGATGGAGGGCTTGGTTGGCTCATTGTACATCCGACATTTTACTCTTGATGCTATAGTATCTTAGTACTTTCACACGGACACAATTTGGCACAAAATTTATCTATGCAGTCACCAATGACCACATGCAACATGCCTTTACAAAAAGGCACAAATATACATATTATTCTTACAAATTCTTATTCCATTATTCTTACAAAAAGGTAGCCAATAAAAACATCCAGTATTAATGAATAGAAATGTTTGAACTTAATTAATATAAACGCAGCATTATGCAATGGACCAATACACATCATGAGCTTTTGGCCCCTTCAATAATCCATGAGCCTGTAACCATGTGCATTCAACCATACAATAAATATTCCTCCTGACTGTCTTCTATAATCGCCGGATCGGCACAATTTAGAATCTCATTTTCTCTTGAGCTTGTGTTTTTGCTGACCGATCTGGGTGAACCAGTTTGCTGATATATGTGCTGTTTTCTTTAATGCAATCTTTTCGAGGGGGGGGATCAGGATAAATTGAAGCTATTCGAGGGGAGTCAAGGGTTCAAAATTGGCATTTGAATCAGTCAAATTATAATTATTTCAAATCGAGGGGGCCATGCCCCTCAGGTCTAGGCGGCATGCCCCCCCCTCGCCCAAATCCGCGCACGGTTATTATTAATGATGTCTGATATAAGTTTTTTTTCATATGATGTACATGAAATATTTAGAAATAACTCTTTAGTAGCAAATATAAATCATTACAGTGACCATCTTAAATAAGTTCTAACAGTAATAACAAGCAGAACTACTATACCAACGAACAGAAAAACCAGAACAAAATGAAACTGAACACCAACTAAACTTATCTAATAAATATAATACGAATATTGAGTTTCTAAAGCCTTCTTTACCTCTGTAATGAATGACGACCCTGATATCATCCTTGGATGCAGAAACGAACATTATCATTATAATATTCCTTTAGCCATAGTTAAGACAATTCTTAATACCATATTTTCATTCAATTTCTTCCTATCTTTTACTCTCCCCCCCCCTAGTCAGTTATTTAAATTTCTTGCCTAACCCTAGTTCAATCATTTGCCTTCAAAGAAACGATGAACACAGACAATATTGTAATAACAGTTCAAATACAATACAATGAGGATTTAACGTCCGATTCCTCACCCGAAGCTGATGCCAAGTCAAATAAATGAGTGTAGACAGTTACTATACGTTGTTAAGCGATCAAGTATTTATTTACAATTACCTAGCAGTTTACAACTCTAGTCGCAGTGATAATCAATCAATAAATCAATAACCATTTAAATAAATGTTATTCACAAAGTCTCAGAAGCACAACCATTTAACATTTTATAAACATAGAGTTAAAGCATGTTGATACACTGGCCTCAAATACAACATTAGCAGTACAAAAACAGTTTAACGTCTGCTTCATCATCTGATGATGATATCAGGGACAAGCATATGAATGCCTACATTCATATGTACATACTGATGATATGCATAAGCAATGATAGAACATTCATTCATGCATACATAGACAAACTCACACATAGGAATACACATTCACACGGATACATACACAGATGCACCCACACGTGCATAAAACACACACAAGCGCGATATGTGGACACGCACACCCACAGACAGATGCAAATATACATACAACGAGTATTAGAGGTTTTCATGCTGTGGTATGAGACCGAATGAATTGGCTTGCTTTATGAGAGGGCACAGGATCTCTGATTCTACCTGAAACAACAAAAATAATAAAGATTTAACGTCAGTTTCCACATCCAAAGATGATGTCAGGGACATCTTAACAGCACGTAGCTCAGCAAAACTGGTCCACTCAAACAGTTCACAGAAACACAAACTGAAGAGCATATGAGATCATAAATGGTGCCGGTCCAGGGATCGTTAGACAGTCAGGAAAAATTAGCTTACATTTCCATTTCAGGGATGATGTCAGGGACGTCACAATGGCATATATCACTCTCTCTCGCTCTCAGTGCAATGCCTAATGCAGGTCCATGGCATACAACTGTACAGTTTGTATGCATTTTCTTGGGAGACAATTTTACTTTCTGAGGGGTCTCCATAACCAGTGGCTGCATAAGTTGGCTTCTACGAAACAAGTGCAGCATTCTGATGATCTATTCTTATGTCTGCGGATCCAACACGGCAATATCACTACAAACTAGTTACTCCAAAACGGTTTGAAAAGTTGTACGACTGAAGAAAATAAGAAAGAGAGAAAAATTAAAATAACTACTTTATTAAATGTCCTTATAGCATAAGGTTGCACATGACTGGTACTTACGACTAGTTTGTACTCGCAAGGCTTTGGCTCCACCATGAACAAGGCAATAGAGTTTGGATGACTGGCACTCTGTGAGCATCTAAATATCAATCAATCAATCAATCAATCAATCAATGGAGAGCTGATTACATCAATGGAATTGGCAGACAGATTGCACTGCATACCCGGGATCAGCGAGAGACCTCTTTCCTTTGTCAGATGCTCTCAATAGCTCTGCAGAGGTTTAATGTGGTTTGTTTTCGCGGTTCTTTTAATCTAGTTGATCTCGAGTAGCCGGGCCATGATTCATTCCGTTCTTAATGAATCGCTTTTATAAACCCACAG
>JAQFZF010004733.1:0-10372 GCA_034695365.1 Enchytraeus norvegicus
TGTGGTTGAGGTTTATAGACGTTGTGTCATAACTAGATGATTAACGTCTGTGTCTCCAAGGCCTCTACTTATGACCTTGGTACACACAGGGCAGAGCGCAAGTTTTAAGCTCGCAGGACAACGAAGTGCAATGAAGTCCTGGTCCATTCTTGAACAGCTTCTGACGATTTTGTACATTTATAACTAGTTGATGAAAAATAAATTTGGGTATTTCTTGCATAATAGTTCATCTAAATAGTTTAATTTTTGAAATTCTGTTGGTCGGTCAGCTTTAGCATGTACCCTCAATATAATTTTATGTTTAGAGATATTTGAAAAACAATTATTCATTTTATTTAACTTTAGATTATAGATGTGTTAACAAGTATGTATTCTCTGTATTATACAGTATTGTATGTATGATATTGTACAAGCTATAAAGTTAAGTTTAACGTCTTATTCCGTATCCGAGGATACTGTCAGAGACAGCCCCGGCTGAGAATCAAACCCATAACCTCCTGCTTATCAGCAAGCTTGCTATCGACTCGATCATCCAACCAGGACTAAAGTATATATATATATTATATTGTTTTGTATTGTATGTACAATGTACATGTATTCAAAGTTAAACAATTGTTTACACAAGAGTGTGAATACGCTTGTATTTTAGTTCATTGTATTGTATTGTACTGTATGAATAAGTGAATGACAATTTCACGATAGTCTACTCAGGCGGCAGAGATTGCAGAGTGTATTGTAGTGTATTGTATACATTTATTGTAATATATTATATTGTATGGTATGTAGTGTATTGTATTTATTGTATTGTATTATATTGTATTGACAGGTTAACGATAGTTTCACGACAGTCTACTCAGGGGGCAGAGACCATCGGGTCTGGGCCACTGACATTAGAAACCCTGATAACTGTACTCTCATCTGTGAGGAGACCGCTCCAGTACTTAGTGTATGCATTTTTAATTTTAAAAAAAAATCAATATATTTCACACCAGACATGGCACGTGATTCATATGCTTAACCAAAAGTAGTCATAAGGACCTCTGATTGTCTGAGTCTGTAAGCATGTGCGATTGTGTGTATGTCATGTCATGAAATAGAAGAAATAAAAACTGCATACAATTTGTCTCTTTAATTAAAAGGCAAGGGTGTTATCTGTTAATGTTAAAAAAATCACTTTCTTTATATGAATGAATACAGTAATTCGAATATGTCATTTATGTGCTTAAGTATACTATTATGAGTAAAGATTTATTATCTAGCTTCTGTGATACAATTGAATTTCAAATATCAAATTTTTATTATATAACGTATAACACCACAATTTATTTTTTCTCTGTGCCATATAAGGAAATTGTCAGAGAGCACGTTTGCCTCTGGTAGATCTGTTGTGATAGAAGTGTCGAATGTTTTCGTAAGTGTTCAGATGGATGTAGGTTTTCTAGATTTTCAGAGTTGAGGTAGATTTCTCTGTGGCAAAGCATTGCACTACATCTTGAGCTAACATTAATACCTAGACCGGCAGAGGAGCTGGTCGTTGCTTGATATTTTGCAGCCGCTAATCATTTAGTTATGACGCAGTGACTTTAAGCTCAAACTACCAACCCTACCAATCAACCACATTTGCCTTAGAATTATCTGTTTTGCTGAGGTGTTAGATGTTGTTGTGTTGCAGATAGAGCTGAGTAATCCGGATCAATCCACTATCTGGGTCTCTACCACTGACTCTACCATCAGAAACTGGGTCAGTGTGACATACTTATTATACTTATTTCTTTATCTCCTATATAATTGATGCCTTACTCTGCCACTGACTCTATCATCAGAAACTGGGTCAGTGTGACATAGTTATTTCTTTATTTCTTATATAATTGATGCTTTACTCTACCATAGACTCTACCATCAGAAACTGAGTCAGTGTGACATAGTTATTTCTTCATTTCTTATATAATTGATGCTTTACTCTACCACAGACTCTACCATCAGAAACTATGTCAGTGTGACATAGTTATTTATTTATTTATTATATAATTGATGCTTTACTCCACCACTGACTCTACCATCTGAAACTGGGTCAGTGTAACCTAATTATTTGCTCTTTTATTTATTATTTGATAAATGTTTTACTGTGCAACGGACTCTATCATCAAAAACTTTGTCAGTATAATGTTTTGTTATTTCTATATTTTAAATTGCCCCTTGGTGAGAGGCTCTGTGGTCTAATGGCAGCACCGTGATCTCTGAATAATGAGGTCAATCAATCAATCAATGAGGATTAAACATCCGGTTCCTCACCTGAAGGCGATGTCATGGACTTCCCAATCGGGTTGGTTGAGGGTTCAATGCCCAGTTTGGAGACTCTCAGAGTTACAAGTCTTATGCAAGCTTCTTAACTCATAAAATCTCCATTGCCATAATTGCATTCGGTGGACATTTACCAAGTTCCGCTCGGGCGACTGCAACTAGCTGGCCAATTTTGAAAACGAATCCGGCTATCTTGCCATCTGGCTAGATAGATTTAGGCTTGGCGAGACCAATAGCATGCAATATTATTATCATTCCCCTTTTTGCTCTGTAAGATAAAATATTTACAATAGTCTATTAAATATATGTGTAACCAGAGCGGTATATGATACCCTGGAGTTCAAATATGTCCCGAATTTATGCAATTACTTTTTATTATATATCAATTTATTGTTACATTTACATTTTTTCCATTATCATGATTATAACTGTTGAGATAAATACATGTCTGAAATGTATGAGAGTGACTCCAGAACTCTCAGCCTTGACCTTCTCTGAGGAGAGAGGATAGATAGCTTGTATTTATGTAACATAACAGTCTAACAGGCACACAGACATACACACCTACACGTACACAACCAGCTATCACTCACACACACCAACACACCTACCTCCTCAGTGACGACCTTAGATACAGTCTGGACTCCTGTTACATTTACACTTTATACTGTATATTATATTGAACACGCAGTCTCTTAGATCAGTGGTGGGAGCAACAGGGGACTATGATAACGATGGGCCTCTCAACACTCAAGCTGACTTCACTATAAAAGGTTTGTATGACTTCATGTGTTGTTGTTGCTCACCAAAATGCTAGCTGTGGTGCTGACACCCTCTATTCTCTCATTAGAGGGGTTTCAGGGTTATCTTTAAGCATCAGGCAGTTATGGTTATGTCGCCTCGCAGGGCTTACCCCATGAATTCAGGCATACATGTAATTTTGAGCCCGGATTCAACAATCCCTCCGAACAACGGGAGACAGGCTCCTGCTGGTGTAGGGCAGGAAAATATGATTCAACTTGTTATCCAGGCTCCGCTGGATTAGCACCCCCCAGTGCCCCCACCTCGTGCAAGCTGCATTTTTAGGGGTTTTTGATGGATCTGATTCTCTGTGCCTTTCTCCCATGTATCAGACGCTCTGTGTCGTAACATGTCCGTGCAATTATTCGAGTGCCAGACATTCGAACCGAAATAGGCAGACGCTCGTTCAGCTATGCTGCAGGGCTGCTCCAACACTATGGAATTCTTTACCACAAGATTTGCGATCTTGTACATGCATTACTACTTTCCAGGCAAGCTCAAAACTCATCTCTTCCCACCCTAGGTCTGCTCCAGCAGACTTTCTTGCCTTGGATAACGGAGTTGCACTGTTTTGGGTCTGATTTCTCTTTTGGCTTGTGCATTTGCAGGAGTGTTCTGGTGGTTGGATGCTGTCTGTAGTTGCACATACCGCTTGGGACATCCTTGACATCGCCTTCGGGTGAGGAACCGGACGTTAAATCCTCATTGATTGATAACAGTTGATTAGCATCTCTTTGTCTCCAAGACCTCCATTGGTGGCCATGCTTTACTGATGAGGGTTGACGCGTAATCAAGAAGAATTCTATTATTTATCTCACATTTCCTACCCACTATCAGTGCTAGATTTTGTGCGTTTGACGTCAAGATCAGATGCACATGACTTTATATCAAAACGATCATTGGCACTCTTAATAAAAATTGGCTTTAAGCTTTTTACAATTTCACTTTACTGTTTATTGGAAAGTTGGAAACACTTGGCATATATCAGATGGGAAGACGCTCTCCATGAAGGGTAAGATCTATAGAATAAGCAGCGACTAAGCTTAAGTTAGTGTATATCGTGTCAATTAATTGTTGATGTAAATGGTGTTTCTGACCATCGCAAGAGTTATAGGCTGTGCAATGGAAAGACATTTGATAAATGCTTATGTTTTCATTCATCTTTTTTCAATTTATTAATTTATGATATGCAACGGAAGCAGTACTATGAATAATATGTTCTACGCCATTGGTCTGGTATATCAGACCATTCATTGACCTGTGTTTCCGGGAAACTTGAGAATTGGACCGACCGAAAACTGAATGTGTCGTAAGAGGCGATAAATGCAGATGCTGCAGTGAAGAGCAGAGTGGTCTGAGCTGTGATTCCTGTGTATTTGACCCTTTGGTCGCTCATATTCCATATTTGCAGAGGCACAACATCGATCTACATCGATTGTGGCATATGGCAGGCTAGTAGTAAGCTATTCTATCCTTCACTGTTCAAAAGAAACTTAGTTAATAGTGCGCTATATAAAGCTTCCGATTGATTGATTGGTTATTATAATCGTAGGATTTGTATTGATTGATTGATTGATTTTTTACCCCGGGTGTAAACAGTCCCGGTAAACAGCCCTGTGGATTAAATAAAAAACTATTTATTCAAGATGGAATGAATCGTGGCCCGGCTACTCGAGATCGAAAAATTTGTTGATTGATTTATTGATTGATTGATTGATTAATTGATAGATTAATTGATAGATCTGGTGGTGCCTCCGTACGACAGTTTCATGTGTTGAATGATAAGAGGTATATCATTGATTGATTGATTGAGTGATAGATCATGTGGTGCCTCCATACGACAGTATCACGTGTTGAATGATAAGAGGTATATCATTGATTGATTGATTGATTGATTGATTGATTGATTGATTGATTGACTAGGTGGTGCCTCAATACGACAGTATCACGTGTTGAATGATAAGAGGTATATCATAACCAAGGACTCAGATGATCACGTGGCCATGTGGGATGTACTCACGGTCTGTTATACTTTGTTTATTGTGAGGGGGGGTTGGTGCATCAGTCGAGTGTGTGCCTCAGAATCAATTGATATGAGATCGATTCCCAGGTCAGTCGACAAACCTCAGGGTGTTTGGTAGGTTATTCGAGTAGCAGGGCTTGCTGCATGGTGCGCCACCTACGGCAATGGTACAACCCATCATTAGTGGTTAAAAATAACAAGCACAATAATAGCATCTACGCATGTAAATTAGCATGTGCCGATGTCATTTGTGAAAATATAGGGAAAAAATACTGCTGTTTTCCAAATAACATAAACTTTGCCAGTTCATATTCGATCTTGCCTCGCACTATATGTTTTGCTGTTTGCTCAAAACTCATTAATTTGTTTCCTCCATAAATGTTAAATTAGAATTTCATTGGTTTACTGGTAATCCAAAACTGCACCGCACTCTTTTCATAATAATAAAGGTTTAGCGTCCGTTTGTTCATCCAAGGATGATGTCGTGGACCTACCCACACACAGGACAATGAGTCAATGACTCACAGTCACTCGCAGATACTGTCATGACCCAGACAATAGAAAATTAACCCGAGCATTGTAGTCTCATACCGTATCACTGCTTCACTGTAAGGCTGTAACAGGATAAGGGAATTATATGTGTAGGATGTCTGTGTCTATGCATGTGTGCCTATGTGTAGGCACGTAAGACAGAAGAATGGGACACAGCCGCTGATTATGTGTGTATGTATGTGTATAAGTATGTGTGTATGTATGTGTAGGCACGTAAGACGGAAGAGTGGGACACAGCCGCTGATTATGCGTGTATGTGTGTGTAGGCACGTAAGATAGATGAGTGGGACACAGCCGCTGATATGTGTGTATGTATGTGTGTAAGTATGTGTGTATGTATGTGTAGACACGTAAGACAGAGGAGTAGGATACAGCCGCTGATTATGTGTGTATGTATGTGTATATGTATGTGTATGTATGTGTAGGCACGTAAGACTGAGGAGTGGGACACAGCCGCTGACTATGAAGAAGAAATAAAGAAAAGAACAAAACAAGTTTTCATTCCAAATTGGTTCAACGTCGACCTAAAGACTGGTGTATGTATCTAACACATAAAATAAGTCTCCTGATAATCTGAGTTATAATTGTGCGAGACGGATGGTTTTATCAGATCTCTGTATTCCGCACATTTTTCAATATTCAGATAAATCATGTCAAAGTCATTGTGCCACTAGTTCTTAACGAACTAATTTCTGAGCATTTTACCATGAATTTTGCTACTCCAACCAACTTTACGAGTTTATAAAGATCAAAATGGCATTTCTTGAGTTAAAGTTGTGAATGATTATAATTTATCCTCATTTTTAAAGTAAATTCTAGAAATTCAGAATGTCATAATTATATGTATGTGTTGTAGGGTTCATGCCATATGGCATTGCATTCAAGTAAATAAATTTCATGCGCTTTTAACGATACTACATTTCATGTATTTGTGGTGTTGTATAATATTGTCATAGTTAGTGGTATAAAAATCTGTCTCTGACAGTATCCTTGGGTAAGGAAGCAGACGTTAAACTTAGCTTTAGCTTTTTTATAGATGATAACAGCAGTAACAATTAGAGTGCCACCATCGTTCATGACAATTTCGAGCATTTTGAAGCCATTGTCATTGTGATGGGCAGTGCTTAAGGTTCATCAAATGGTACAAAGTCAAAATCAGGAATCAATTTAATGGCTTTAATTATGAATTTTCTACCCTACTTTAGGTTACCTGACTTGATTGATTGATTGTTTGATGATTGATTGATTGATGATTGATTGATTGATTAATTTATTTATTTATTAATTAATTGACTGTAGATGCTAACAATACATCTAGAGGAGCAGGATTGTTTTGCAGCGTGGGTGTCAGCTCGTGAGACGGGCATGAGTCTCACTAACGATGCTTCTGATCCTAAGTGTAAGTATTCTTAGTATACTGCCTAACACTTCTATCGTCCGCCTTCAACGCGTGCAGAACTCTCTAGCACGGGTTGTTTGCAAAACTACAAAATTCCGCTCTCATACAGCCGACCTTCTAAAAGGTCTGCACTGGCTTCCCATCTCAGAACGCATAAAATACAAAATTGCCTCACTAAAATTTAAGATTATCCACTTTGGTAAACCTTCATATCTTGCTGAGCTACTTACACCCTATCAACCATCCGGCAGTCTTCGCTCTTCCGGTACTAATCTCCTTACTATCCCCGATATTCGATCATCTATTGGTAGGCGATCGTTCAGTTTTACCGCTCCTACACTATGGAATTCGTTGCCTCTTGATCTATGATCATGCACATGTATTACAACTTTCCCTGGCTAATGGCCTAGCACTGTCTTGGATCTCACTTTCTCTTCGGTCCGTGCATTGGTAAATGTGGTTCTGGTGGTATGGAACTGCTTAAAACCACTTACTAATTGTGTGTTATTTATCATTTTCTATTCGTAAATTGTGAATATTTGTTCTCTGTTCACTGAATGGTGTATTTGATTGCAATATTGTGGTTTTAAAATAAAATAACTAACAAACTTGCAGTTGCATAGTCTGTTTGAGACGTCCCTGACATCGCCTTCGGGTAAGGAACCGGACTTCAAATCCTCATTGTACTGTATTGTAATTGTATTGTATTGTAAAATATTTACCTTAATGTTTATGATTTTATATGGCTATGTACAAGCCCTCCATTATAAAAGTTGGCATTACCTGTATTAAATGATTTTAGAAAAATTGGTTTAACGTCTGTTTCATCTGACGACGATATCAGGGACGTCAGATTGAGCCTGAATTACATTTTTATCTTGTGAAGCTGTACATTGATGTTAGCTATGCTAGATCCGAAGCATAGCTGAATTGTTTTCAATTTCATCATATTTGTGATAGGTTTGCCCTGAGATTCGAACTTTACACCTGTGGCACCTGACCTAGGCCCTCAATCAATGTGCCACTGACTCACTAAATGGGGCGTGTAAGGATGTGTAATGCAAATATATATTTAAAAGGCACCATGTATAATGCATTATATATTATATGTCTATAAGTTGTTGTGTTGTTTTTTACAGTAAACCTTGGTAACCTTGTCTTGCAAGCTCTTCTAGAACATTGGCCCAGTACATACAACATCACAGGTAAAGTCATATACTGTTTTTAATATACGTAACTAATATACTATATGGCCATTTTGACTCCGGCAAACTTCAAAATAAACCAGCCGAAGGCTGCACATGTTTTGTAGAAGCCGACTAACACAGTCACTGAGGAAGGATGAGAAGACTCGGCTCAGAAAACAAAACATCACCAAGATGATATGACATAAAAACCATTTTAGAAATATATGCAATGGACCTGCCATTAGGCAGTGCACCGAGAGAGAGTGAATATACTTTAATCAGCAACCATCTGTTCATCATTTCTCAATACTCGCACCAACAATCAAAGATAACTCCCCATCGCACTGAATAAGCCTAACTGACTCGTACACATGATAACATGAATGGAGGTCAATTTTGAGTTTCAGTTTACCTTCCTCGTTATTTATACTATCTACTGCAGTCGCTCTGACATCACTTACGAACAGGTGCACTGTGCAGCTTTTCAAGGATACTGTTTAGAGACGAACCTGACTTGGACTCGAACCCGTGGCCTCCTGCTTATCAGATCAACTTTCTACCGACTAGGCTATCCAACCGGGAACAATATGTATGTTTTTACTGTGTGTTTATATCAGACGAGGAGGGTAACCCCACCCCACCACATGATCAGAGAGGCGGTAACACTTATTTCTCTGTACCCGGTCACACGCCCGTCATATTCAGGTATTTACCGCTCATAATATCAATATTCACTCGTAGGAAACATCCTGCGAGACCGCGGAGCAGCTAGAGCAGTGGGACCCGCATGATCCCTCCTTTCCCAGTAGAAAGATGGAGGGGATCATCTACAAAATTGCACCATGGACCAGTGGTGTCTAACCCCACCAGAAGGCACTAACACGTGCGGGGTACATGTTAGTGGCGTCGAGCCTTTGTGTTCCATTTTACACTCTCTGTTAACTGTTACATGTTTGCTGACTTGATCATGTGAAATAAACTCATTTCAAATTCAAACCCCCCAGTTGTAGTGGGAGATTCTGGGGGGGGGTTGGTTCAAATCCCCCCAGAATTCCTAAAAATGGGGCGGATTTCAAACCCCGCAGTTTTTCCAAGGAAGATCTATATCCCAACCCCTCCATTGGTAGACGCCTCTGCCTTGGACGAACAACAACATACTAGTTCAATCATCATTTACAGCAATTGAAATTTCAATGGGGTCAGTGTCGGTGACGTTGTAGTCTAGTGAGTGACGTGCTTTAGCGCAAGTTATTAAGAGCTCTTGATTCCCATCAAATCCCTTATCCGTAAGAAAGTAATAACTTCAGCATCCTCGGCATGGGTGAGCTATCGGCACACTGCCTGGTAGGTTAATTGTGTATCTGAGATATCTACTATGTGCATTGTGCACTCTTAAAATAAAAAACACAGATGCTGCAGTGAAGGGCTGAGTGATCTGCACCATGACTTCTGTGTTCTTGACCAATGGTATTAGTCGCGACAAATTCCAGATCTCCAGTGGTCCAGTGGTCACATTGGTTGTGGCATATGGTAGCTAGGCTACTCTACCCGTCACACGCTTCTGAGACTTGGTTAAGAGTGCTATATCAAATTTTCTGATTGATCGATTTTTACTATTAACCATTTGACGGCAAACTACAAAAAAGGAAGGACTGTGGACACATGCCTATTGCCACGTGTGAAATTCATAAATTATTATATCTAGACTTTCAACACCAATATTTAAATCATTAAATTTAGATTTAAGACTTGATTAAGTTTTATTTAAAAATTACATCTTTATTAGTGTTCAATTTTTTTTTTCGAAATATAAATAATCTTTATTAAAAATTAAATGTTCAGTTAATTTAATATCTTTAATTTAATTTAATAATTTGCAGTATTTAATAGCAAATTAATGTAACTAAATGTAATTGTCTTGCAATCTAGTACTAAGAATATAATATGTTTAACGCTACTACAAATAGTTAGAATGCAAAGTACTTAATAATAAACAAGATAGAGAGAAAGAGAGAGGTAGAGAGAGAGAGGTTATGTAGGAAGTTGGAGAGCATGAGGCTGAGAGACAGCGATCAGTAGACCATTATCACACAGACCACTGTCCTCCAT
>JAQFZF010004734.1:0-10371 GCA_034695365.1 Enchytraeus norvegicus
CCCATTGCCCCCCCATTTAACAATTTCTGGAGCCACCACTGCCAGTGGTGTGGCGCCGCCACTGGTAGAAACTGCTTCTCATTCTATCCTATACGCACTGCATCTCTATTCTTTGTAGGACTACGTAGTTTCGGTTTGTGGAAATCGTTTTCACCGTGACAATTTTTTAAATTGCGGGCTATCTTCTCAAAATTGGTATCCTTACGTACCTCGCTGACTCCATTCAAGAAGCTGGAAACCTTTTAAAAACCTTTTTCCTCATCGCAGGGATTACGTCAGACCCGTGAAACGTGTTTGACGCCAATCTATAAGTAATCTGGGAACCGCACCCGAGGCCTCTTCCTTAACAGGCATGCATGATGTTCAACACAGATTTCCGTATATCTTCTTCACGTGTCATCCCGATCCGGGCGTTGACGGTCATGGTTTGCAAAGGTTTCCTTCTCTCGTGGATCTGATAATTTCTACTGATCCCCGGACCTCATCATTTAGCCCATATTATTCCACTTCAACATTGTACCTCTAAGTTAAACATTTTTATCACCTACCCAGATTTTTTTCTGCCGAGGAATGTTTTTAATGCGTAGAACTCTAAAGTTGAGCACTCTACATTTCGTCGCTCTAGGCCCTTGTGACGTCACTGTGACATGCGCTAACGTTGCATGAACCGTTTCCGCTCTACGTTACAAAGTAAAATCTATAAATCCAGATATCAGCTGTTTGAAGCCTAAAGGCTGAATTCTACTATCTTCAACCCTGAAACTATTCAAAGGGCCTTTATCTCTGGCTATTTGCTGGCGATTAATATTATAAGCAAGGGTAAGCGGCAGGCATTCAGCTATGAACTCAGAACCTTCAGATGAGTGACTTGTGTTCGGTTGATCTGTTCTCAAGTTTTCCTGTCTCGATAAGATTTAATGTTACACATAACTTTACATTCAATTTATAACAATGTCTATTTTATATGCCTAGTAGGCTTTTAGAGACTTTGCTCAATGTTTCATGAATGAACGCTGGCCGTCTAAGAAATTGCTACTTCTGTTTCATCATCACATTAAATAAGTTTTCAGGCCCTGCACAAGACTTAGTGTAACCCTAATCATAGGCCTACGAGAGTCAATGATTGTTTTTTAGAACTTCTGAGACAAATAAATGAGTGATGCAATATGACATAGCGGAAAGAAAATTAAATGGACATGACATAGTAGTGTTTGTAGTAGTAATGATGAAAGGTGAGATGAAAGGATTTCTGAACCAAACGGTCGATGAAGAATCGTATTTAGAATTTGATGAATTAATGCGCGAGATTAGGTGTGGTTCACATCTAACCTTGAAAATAAGCAAAAAAGTGTTAATCAAGACTGTGAAGAAACTTGTTAAAAGAGTTCATGACAGAAAGCGATTCAGAAAATGAAACCGATTAATTGGTTTATATTGATAGTAGAACTTATTGTTAAGAACTAATTCTAATTAATTCTAGTTCATTATTCACCTTATTGCAATTCTTCAAAGGTCTTTACTAGTTTTGAATATGTTTTATGTGCACTTGTACATAAGTAGCCTACTAGCATTAACATTAGGCAAAGCTTGCTAAGCTTAATTTAACATGTATCATTAGCTTGCTGCATCCATAGATCCAGAGAATAATTAATTTTAAGATACACATTAGAATGATTAAATGCTTATTAATTCAAGCGGCCTATTCTTCTGAGTAAAAGAAGGCCGCATTAGGCGCTAGTATTATTACAATTTCTGCAGAACAATATAGTTAAAAATGTCAGTGGTTTTACAATTATTTTTACCGTACAGAATTAAGAACAGAAGATATAATTATTTAGTAAACAAAAACATAAATTTTAAGAGTGCGAGATTTCCTGTAGCACTACATGAAGCTATAATCAGGCGCCAATGCATGCTGCATGCTCGGGATAAGAGCATAGATAAAAGGAAATGGTTTTATTTGTCTGGATTGACTGTTGTCAGCCATGTTTGATGCAAAAATATTAAGAGTAAAATATACTGCGAGTAATTTTTGCAAAGCATTTTAAAACGTAAGGATATTTTGATTAGTTTAAAATAGATACAACTTGCTCGAGGTGTGGTGCCAATCCACATTCAATATTTGGTTTCAAATGCATGTTGGAATACCAACAGTATTCCAACAGATAGTTTTCAAACGATGGTTTGAGCCACTGGCGCATCGGTTAAAGGTCTTTATAGGGTTTCGTAGGCCGAATCCTACTGCATATCCGTTATTGACGTAGAGTAATTAGGAAACCGATCAAACTGAAATCAAATTTGGTATCAGTCTTTTAGATGTCCCGGTTGGATATTGTAGTCGGTAATACGCTTGCTCGATAAGCAGGATATCACAGGCTCGAGTCCCAGCCCGGTCCGTCTCTGACAGTATCATTCGATACGGAAACAGACGTCAAAACCAAGATTTTTAGCTGTACACATGCTCCATCCGGTCAATATAGAATCCAAGAGATAAACTTAGTTCTCTGGTAAAGTTCTGTGCTAATCCGTCAATCCACATCCGTGCATTTTAGCGCCAAACTCCGCAACCGAGCGCTGAAACACAGGCCGTAACAAAAGTCGGTCTGTGACGACTGATTCCATTGGAATATTTCACTGAAAGTCGTTCAAAAAACAAAATAGGTTCGTATAATTAATAATAATAAAGGTTTAACGTGCGTTTCCTGATGATGGTATGGACGTTGTCACATATTTAATTTCAACCAGTGTGCGAATTGTAAAAATGAACTGGTGGGCCAAAAAAAATTTGCTGGCTCAGCTCGCAGTATTTAGAGCGCTTTACTAGAAATGCTGCGTGCGAAGCGAACGAAATACTCTTCTTATTCGCTTTGATCTCACTCTTTTGTCTGATTTTGAAGGAGTGTAGGAAATTTTTGTAAAATTAATGTTAAATCAAGGGATTATAAGATTACAAAATGAGTATTTTAATGTTTGAAATATGCTGAAATTTCAAAATACAGGGGGACAATGAACTGGGGGGGTCAGATCAAACCCCCCCTTTAATGTTTTCCTCTGAACTGGGGGGTTGAGAAATGAACTGGGGGAGTTAAACCCCCCCCCCCCCAACCCCCCGGCAATTCGCACCCTGATTTCAACCACAATTATGTATATTAAAATTGCAGTCTGTGCAATGAAATGAAATAAATTACATAACCTAAAAAGGGAGCAATGAGCTGCAGCTCGTATGAAATTTATTATATAAGAATGTTGATTTGGTGAATGGATAAATTTGGCTATTTAAAAATGATTTCGTGCATCGGTTGTTTAGCGCGTCGGTATTTTGATCCAGAGGATCAGGGTTCGATTACAGGCTGTGCCATCCAGAGAATATTATCTCTCATTTTCAATGAACCAACATAATTATTAAGTGTCCCCTTCATTTTAAAGTCGGTTATTTTGTAAGTAATTTTAATATTAAAACTTAATAGGCGAATATTGGTAATAAGGTTATAATAATTTTTACTGATTGATATTGTTTCCGTATCGAATAAGATATCAAATCGGATCGCAGAGGGGCTGGCGACTGAGTGGCGATCTCACCCACGGATTAGTGATAATTGTCATAATGTGTATTGGATGCTCTCAATCAGTTGGGTCTAATCCCCCCCCCCTCCCCCATCCCCGGTTGTAGTGGGAGATTCGGAGGGGGGATTAAATCCTAACTCTAACAGAATCCGCCAAAACTCCATGATTCTTAACCTCCCTCCCCAGTTTTTCCCAGGGAGATCGATTTCCCAAAATATTGGTAGACTCCACTGCTCTCAATTTAGTATAATGAATTATGAGACCGATATCTTAATGTCTACAATTCTCTATGCGTCATGCGAAATAATTTCTTAGTCTAATTACTTCTTTTATAATTACTGCACATAAATATCTAAGTATCTTTAAGGTATAATTTATTCCATGGTTTCTAACTTAAATACCTGCTGCGGTCGTAAAATTAAAGACTTAATCGATAAATTTTAGAAGCAACTAACGCAAGCAAATACCGTTAAAGCAACCAGATATTATTTCAGAACATTAATTAGACTGTAGTTACACTTTACAAGTCTTGACACCTCGAACAAATATAATTAGTTAAATGCTATTACCCTCTTGAGGCGTCATGTGTGGGTGTAGTAAATGTTATGAAGGGCTCAATTTTTACTTGAGCCAACACAGACCTAATAAATCTCCTGCCTTGGGCAAAAGACTGGCGCTATTTGGGATCTCGCTTTCTTTTCGGTCTAAGCATTGTAAGCAGTGGCGGCGCCAAGGGGGGTCATGGGGGGGGGGGGGCGGACGCTCATATTTTTGCCCTCCATCCACCCTCCCAAGATTGTTAAGGTAAAAACAATCGTAGTCAGTAAGAGTCTGCCATCGCAGTCTACGTATATGCCACTATACTATTTACACGTATACCTCCCAATAAAAATCCCTATCTGCCCGGGGTCCCCCAAATTCCCCCCCCCCATCGTCCCCTTGTCGATTTTTCTGGCGCCACTACTGATAGTAAGTGTATTATGGTTGTATAGAATTAGAACTGCTTGCAGTAGCATAGCCGGCCACCGGCCGCTTGAGCCGTCCCTAACATCGCCATCGGGTGAAAAGCCGGACAACAAATTCTCATCTTATAGCGTTGTATTGTATTGTATAGCATTTTATTGTATTGTATTTATTGCATTATTCAGGAGGGGTGGGTTTTAGTGAATTATGGAGGATTCCCACACTAAACCGGTGGATGAAGTGGTTGCCTTCCTGAAATCTGACATTGAGAATGGACTATCGGAAGAACAAGTAGAAAAATTTCAAGAAAAATATGGACCAAACGGTAAATATACTGTTTATGTTCAGTGAACAGCTTAACAATTTAGCGCATCGATTAAGCTTCCGACTCGAGTTCCATAGATACACAGTTCAAATCAAAGTGCTCACCCGTTGCTGATGTGACCGTTAAGCCGCGAAACGGACGTTATTTCGGTCTTAACCTTTTAACTAATATAATATTGTAGGCCTATCTCCATTAGAACTCAGCCTGTATATTATTATTTATTCCGCCATGTTTTGTACATAAATATAAACAAGGATTATGAGGGGAGAAGGCACATTAAATTTTGTATATATTTCTGAATTTTGGAACAGTATTTATAAGTTTCCTAACATATATTCTAACAACACTTCACTTTCCTCGAAGTTTGATATTACCAACTCTTCCATTTTCTCTAGAGACATTGCATTGAGTCCCACAGACTTTGCGCGTAACCATGAAGTCATCTTTGAATTCTCAATTAGATATAAAAAAACATATCGTCGATCTGTCTGGTGTGCTTGAGCCTTGCCACGTCCCTGATATCGCATTTGGGTGAGGAACCGGACGTGAAATCCTCTTTGAATTTGTATTGTGTTTTGTTATTTGACGGTTTTACCAGCCTTTCAGCGAAAATAAATTAAATTGCTGGTTTGAATTAAAATCACGGCTGCTTCGGGGAAATTTGGTTACAATTCAATTTAATTTAATTATTTCAAAATAATTATTACTTTTTTCAATGACATTTATTAATTTTATTTTCAGAGCTGCCTGTGGAAGAAGGTAAGTCACTTTTGTTTTATTTATAATTATGTTGTTTGCTATTATTTAAATATTTTTATTAATTAATATTTCAATAATTGTATAATATAATATTAATAAATAAATAAATAAATTATGATGTTAATATTTAATTAATATTTAATTAATTACACCTAGTTAATTAAATAGACAGAGTAACCAAAATTATATTAATTTACCCTCATTCTGATTTGCGGTACACCAATTAATGCGTTATTTGTTAACACAAAAATAATAAGAAACTTTTTACCCTGGGTGTAAACAACCCTGCAGGTTTTATAAAAACGATTCGCTAAGAGGGAATGAATCATGGCCCGGCTGCTCGAGATCGACTAGATTGAAAGAGCCGCGAAAGCTAACCGCATCAAACCTAGGCAGAGCTATTGAAAGCCTCTGGCAAAAGGTATGAGATCCCTCGCTGATCCCGGTTATGCAGCGCTATCTTTCTGTCATGTCATTACTGAAATCAACTCCACCGGGGTTCGTGGGACCCACAGTCTCCATGGCCACTCAATAATAAAAGACATGTTTTGTAAGAAACGGATTGGGAAATTAACGAGGATGAGATTTTGAAGTTTCAATTACAAAATTTAAGCCTATTCTGTCCCTGATGTTACCTTCAGGTTGAACCGCTATTTTACATTAATTATTTTGCATTAGTTATTTTGCATTAAGCTCAAAGCCTTAAACACAAAGACTCTAATTCACGTCGGTTTTTTTCCATTTAGTGGATGTAAGCTATTTACTATAAATTGATTGAGTGTTGCAGGAAAGCCGTTATGGGAGCTTATAATTGAACAATTCGACGACCTTTTGGTCAAAATCCTTCTTCTAGCAGCTATCATATCCTTTGTAAGTACATCATAATATTAGCATTACTTTATTGTGTTTGCTATTCTTAGACAATTTTCTTACACTTAAATAATAACTTTTTTACAATTATATTTGATATATTTAGACGAAAGTAATTTATTTTAAAGTAATTAACAAATAATTTTGAGATCTACTTTAAACAGATATTTCATTTCTAGAGTCTAGTGACTCTGGACTTTGGACAAAAATATTGATACAAAACTTTATAGGCAAAAGTCTAATTTACTGTCCTTTTTCGTTGCTGGAAGGCATCATTAGCTTCGGTTCGAGCCAAAACGATAATGAAAATCTGTCAAACACAGAAGAGTTCAATTTCCTCACACAGTTTCTTTATTCAAGCATTTGAGGATTTTAAAGCATGCAGATAAATGTATCATAAAGTTTTACTATGAGTAGAGCCATCAAGGTAAAGTCAAAATCTAGTTCGTTTCCTTTTGGAAATGAGTATCGAATAAGACCCTCAAAGCTCTAATCTCTCTCTCTTGTCCCTGCTATCTCTCTCTTTCCCCACCCTCTCCGTGTCTCTCTCTCTCTCTCTCTCTTTCACAATCACTCTTTCTAGCGCCTTCTTGATCTTCTTGACGCCCCTGACACCACTAGGCCTACTTGTTGACATCCATTTTGGGATGGGGATATGAATTTAAAACATTTCTTATTGCTATCTATCCGCTAGTATATTGCATTTATCTTTCTCACTATCTCATCCTTTCTCTCTCTCTCTCTCTCTCTCTCTGTGTTAATATTACGCTGTTACTATGATAGCCATGCGTTTCTAATAATCGTGAGATGAGACTATTATGGCTTCGTTGTTGTAAGAACATAATGCGCATGCTGCGCGATATATTGCTGTATCGCGGTATGTAAAGCACATTCCTCCTAGCTCGTTGATAAACTTCTGCCTTTTCTGAATTCAACATCTGGTAGTTTGATGTTTACGTTTTATTTCACGGTTAGTGAGCCGCAGGTCGATGGCTACTAAGTTGTTATAATATCTGGAGTGAAAGTTGTGCGCCATATTCTAGGAAATTAGCAACAAACTGTAACTCAGAATGCAAATTGCAAAATGAAACCAATTCGCACTCAAATGTGTTGTAGCGTAATATTGTTTCTTTCGACACGCTACACTTACCGTGTGGATTGTGGAACTCTTCGCCCTTCAATTATTCTATCTTGTCCCCCACTAGCGTTGTTTTGCATTTTGTTCGAACCTCATTTGTTTCCTCCTAAAATCATAGCTAAATCTTTAATATTGTAATGTGAAACTGTGCCGTACCTCTTGCAGCATTTGATTTTCCTAGTGCTGCGTGGGTGGACAGGGTGATAGTTCAAATTTTGTTGGGGACGTCCCTGATGTCGCTGTTAGACAATGAAACGGATGTTAAATTCCCATTGATTGATTGACAATTGGTTTACCACGGTTAACCTCCTACTCGGTTAACACTGGGTTAACCCCGTACTCGTTTAACCCCGCACTGTAGCAGTGCAGATACTCTATTCGGTGAATATAACATCCCTGACCAATTGAAGTAGGGATTGCTTGTAGGAAACCTTAACATTACCGTGGATATAACAAGTCCATTACCTGATTTACGCTTGCGTGTCTAACGTTATGTAATTGTATTTCATAATGAACATTTCATCAACATTATCCTAGATGAGTTTACGTTGCCGTTACTGGAATGTCGGCTTTAGCCTTTAAGTTTTTCCTTTTTACCTTCGCAGATAACATTATACAAACGACTAGAGACAAAAAACACAAACTCATAAACTAAATTGATATCATAACAACAAATTACATTTAAGATATATCGATAGATTGAATGTAACACAGAATAATACTAATGATACCGGCTTGTACAAGAACTGGTATCTTAAATGTTGTTGTTGCTCACTCTGCATGCCAACAGGAATGCTGACACACTATTATGTGTAATTTTATTTTGAAGGAGGGCAGGGCTCGCTCCTAGGCCTCAGGCGGCTATGCTGCCTCACAGTTTTAGTTCTAGAAATTCATCCATAAAAGGGAGATAGATTCCGTTTCATAGATGCTTTTGCAGGAGCAGCAAATTTTACAAATTGTAATCAATGCTTCGCTTGTTTTTTTACCTTAACCTCGTGCATATTGTGTCTTTAACTTAATAGCTGTATCCTATATGTATGCCTAGTATCGAATTCTATGACCGTTTACTAGAAGATAAAAGTAAATGCACAGAGGGCAGCTGCGGCAGCGTAACCGATATTAAACGATGTTTCTGTACAGTTACACAACATTACCGCGAAACTCCTCTTGTAATTATTTTAACTTCCAGGCGCAGCAATAAATCTCCGCTTAAAGGCCGCGAGACTTCAGGAAGTATTTTAAAACTTTTGAATGCTTTTAGAGAAGCGTATCCTAAAGAAGGAAACGCATGAAATTATTAGTTCTCCTAATTTTCACATAATATGTTGGAAACACTGACGTGCTATATTATTAGGGAACTTTTAATATCCATTCTTCTAAGAAAAGTAACATAATTATACGAGAGGGGATCTGAAAGTCTTGATCATAGCTTAATAATTTTAAAACTACTCGTCAGAAATTATTCATACTTTGCAGCAACATTAACTAGAACCAGACTGACATACTTGGTAAATATAAATTTATTTTTCGCTGGGTGTCACCACTTATCAATGCTCAAGATGAACGCCCATATAGGCCCTATAAGGCCCTATTAAGCAAAAAACTGTAATTTTATTTCATATGAAAGAAGGAATAGCTGCAAGGGAAAACAGTGATAGATTATATTCCCTATAAGGCCCTATTAAGCAAAAAACTGTAATTTTATTTCATATGAAAGAGGGAATAGCTGCAAGGGAAAACAGTGATAGATTATAAAAAGTTTATGGAGAATCTGCACTCAGTTTTCCGAGTGTTAGGCGATGATTGACCGACTTTAAGGGTGACAGAAGTGACATTATAGACAAGCCATGTTCTGGTCATCCGGCGAAACCGATGGGAGAAGGGTGTTGCGTACAGTGGTGACTATATCGAAAAACAAATATGATATAAATGTGAGATTTTGTATATTCATCGGTAATAATGTTGCTGCAAAATGTAAATAATTTCTGACGAGTAGTTTAAAAATTATTAAGCAATGATCAAGACTTTCAGATCACTCCTCGTATTATACTAATGTTACTTTTCAGAGAAGAATGGATAATAAAAGTCCCTAATTGAGACTAAATGTGAGTTAGCGCCGGTTTTATCATCGAGAGTAGAACGTTCGGCTTTATTGCAAGATATGCTTGAAAGAAATTAAACATGCATTATATACGAAGAGGTCTACTCTCTTGAGGTGCAGGCAATCCGCCTATACTTCAGTTCAAAGCTATTGTTCCAAGGTTTTCGCTAAGCAGTTTGACCTTTCTAGGTATATAGGTAATTTCTCACTTCGGACTATAATTGATTCTTTTATTTGCATTTTATTCTAAGTAAGTTTGTTTTACTATTCTACAAGTGTAGTCGAAGAGAATAAGCACAAAGTTATCAGTACCGCACAAGTTACATCTGAAGTGAAGTGCTTGTGACTCTTGTCCCACAATCACTTATTCCAGCGTTACTACATTCGCCTCATCCTTCCATTAATTTTTAAACTTGTGTTTTTCAATTTTCTTATCGTGAGTTTCGTAAATCCTTCTAATCTATTCGATGTATGTAGTGTTCATTTCGTACTGTTTTCGGGCCTGAAAAACTTTTCCACGTTCGGCAGTTATGACAGGTAATTTTGTAGAGAATTCGGCAAGCATAACAAGTGTACCGGCGAATTCCAAAATCATAATCGCTCACCGCAAGACAAACCGTAACCTGTGTCTGGAACCAATTCTGTTCA
>JAQFZF010004735.1:0-10371 GCA_034695365.1 Enchytraeus norvegicus
ACCCCATTGATCACGTATTGCGCGATTATCATCAGCAATTCGACCCAATATCGCTCTTAACGGTTAAGCATGAAATCTCTCTATAGTCGAATTTTTTCACAAGAGGACATAAGCTTATTTGTGATGTAAAAGGTCTCCCTGTAAGTCAATGCAAGAAAACATGGCGGACGAGCAGGTGACTGACTTGTTATGAATTTAAATCCTAACTTTTGTTTTCTTTTATTATTCACTTTATTCGATTATTTGCACCTAATTTCATTAAATAGATCGTGTAATAAAAGTAAATATATTTTATTTGATTGATTTTATCAGATAAATCGTTGCATATTTAAGAATAAGCATGATTAATCATTTTTGTTTATGTTTATTGGATTGGCTTATTATTATTGGTACCCGGTGTCATCGTGAACGTCGTCAACATTATAATTACGTTGTGTTATAATTATGTTAACAGAGTCTTATACAATTTTGTAAAACGTATATTTAATATAAAGCACATTTAACTTTATGTTATTTTGCTAGGTTCGTCTTTATGCTGATTAGGCATGTCTAAATTGTGCAAATAGAATATAATACTGTACTTTATGCAAATATTGGCTTCATTGTAATGCCTAAACTGTAACTGAACCGACGATGTCAATGTATGGGAATTATATTTTACTAAACAGATCAATTTTAATTATATTTTACTAGTATTTAAAATTTGACATTATAGTTTCATAAAATGTTAAGTTTCCAATAAATCATGACTCTGATCAAATGTCCAGACTTTGAAAAGCAGGTATTTTTTAAATCCTGGCTAAATAAAATAAAAATATTAATTTGGGATGGATTTGACTATCGATTTATTGATTGATAATGCAGGAAATCGTTCAGTTGGAGAGATTTGCTAAAGACCTCTATGAGACCACCGACCTTGCTACCAGAACGCTTCTGGAAAAAACACTCGTTCAGTTCACATCGTCGCCGGACTGTCTCGGAAAATGTCAGCTACTGTTGGAGAGGGCGGCTGTGAGTAAATTGATAAATTGTTGCATTCATTCATTTCTTTCATTCAGTCATTCACTCAATCTTTGTAATCTGATAGTGCACCGTGTTCTTCTCTTGCAGCATTTGTTTTGCAGTCATGTTTGGGTGAACAGGCTGAAAGTTCAAAATTAGGGTGTCGGAAATGTCCCCGATGTTTTCGTCAGATGATGAAATGACGTTAAATTCACATTGATTGAATTATTAATTAATTCATGTGTTATTTCATTCATTTATCATGTTTTAGTGGAAAGTTGTATTGCATTATTATCCGTCTATCCATATCTTCTGCCATCTTCTTCACTTATTCAAATATTCATCATTTAAATATTTTGTAATTTCTTAACATCTATTCATAACTATTGTCTCATTTCTGGAAAGAGTCACTTGTCACATATGTGTGCCTTTGAGCTATTAAACTGACAATAAAATCTGCTTGTATTGTTTACAGTCGCACTACGCCCAGTTGTTGGCTGCCACCACTCTAACAAAGCTTGTGTCCAGAGCCAATGTGACTCTAACAGCTGAGCAGAGGGCTGAGATCAGTTAGTAGATCTGTTGTTTCTTGTAGTTAATTATGCAGATTATATTAGCAAAGGTTGGATGGCCAAGCACACTTGTCTCGTTAGCAGCAGGCCACGGGTTAGATTCTCAGCCAAGTTTGCCTCTGACAGTAGCCTTTTAAAGGTTAGTTTAACATCTCTTTCCGTATCGAAGGCTACTGTCAGAGACAGATGCGGTGGGGACTTGGAAGCTTGTTACAGACTACGCTATCCAATAGGGACCGAACAGATGTGGTAGGGAGCAGAAGTTATAATTACTCAGTTTTCCCTCCTATAACATGCAACCAATTGATAAATTGGTAATCCTGGTAACGGCTGTCCCAAATTATCATTATGATTTTAGCGTTAGTTCTCAGGGTGCTCAGCAGTCAGGGAAAACAGGGAAAAGTCAGGGAATTGGCCTGACAGGGAAAAGTCAGAATTTTATGTCAAGTCTGGGAAAAAATTTGATAATTTTCCCTTAAATTTCATTTCATCTCCAGTAACATAAAAGTTTAATAAATATGGAACAAAATAGAAGAGAATAGTAAAACATTAGTTAGTTATTAAGATGGGATATCTATCATCAATTATTATGGCTAGTCATTTTACGCATCGGTTCGAAACCTTTGTCGATAAGTCCACGCCTCGAAACCGTGTGCAACGATGCGCATAATTTTTGCTAAAAGTTGGCCAGGGATTTTGGAGGACAGAGAAAAGTCAGGGAAAAGTCAAGGAATTTGAAAAGATCAAGTTGCTGAGCACCCTGGTACTAGGGTTAGGCTGTTTGGTGAAAAATATTATTTTATGGTTAGGGTAAGGGTTGAGGTTAGGCTTAGACTAGCCCTAACACCACCCCAAACCCTACACTAACCCTAAATTAGCCGAAAAATGATCCCTTATCCTAGCAAAACGTCTCTTATAATTATAAAATATCTCTATATAAAATATCTATAAATATAACAAAAAGTATGTGATAAAATTCTGAAATTTGGTGCACTTAATTGTATGGTCATTCTACACTTTTGATGTAAATTTCAAGAAAATCGGACGTCTCGGGGACGTGAATTGGAATTTGGGACTGCCATTACCAGGATTGACGATAAATTAAATATCATACTGTATAAGTGTATATAGCACAATCTTAACACATTCCGTCCTTCACATCAACTTCGTTGTCGGAACGGACGTAAAATCGTCATTGATTGATTGGGCACCGCAATTATTTCACAGCTAGGTGTGGTTAAAATAGATTGATAATTAAATGATTAAGAAGAACTAGAGCTCTGCGAGGGAGGCTGGTAGAAGTCAATTTTCAATTCGTTCTTAATGGAATCGCTTTTATAAAACCCACCGGGCTCTTTACACCCAGGGTAAAAAAAAATAAAAAATAAAAATAAAGGTTTAACATCTCTTTCAACGTCCAAGGTTGATGTCCGGGCGCCATAAACTATGACAAGGTGCAGTGTACTGAAGCACGAGATATCTCGGACTTTGCGTGTAAATAATAGTTTAAAGTAATAAATATTTTTCTACTAGTATTATGCTATATAATTGAATTGTACTAGCATAATAAATATCTTAGAATTAAATAAGTGTGATAATAAAATTACTGACTATGTGTTCACGCAGGAAATTATGTTAAAAATTATCTGGCTGCTCATTCTAAGCTTCTGAACTACGTCACTCAGGCTCTGGTACAGGTTAGTCGAATTCTCTGTCTCTACCAGATGGCAGGTCCATTTCAATTTCTACTTGAGCAGTCTAAAACTTTTATCACCCCATCGATCAACCAAACGAGCAGATTCTATAGTATATCAAATTACATTTATCACAACTATAATTATGCTTTATACCTGGGAAAATTACAATTTCTTAGGTGCCTTCCTATTGCTTTCATCAGTATTATTACCCGGATGGATTAGCCAAAACATTAGAAAGCTGGCCTGATAAACAGGACCACAGATTCGAGTTAGGTCTATATCTGACATTATTCTTGGGTGCGAAAACAGATGGATTAGCCAAAACATTAGAAAGCTTGCCTGGTAAACAGGATCACAGATTCGAGTTAGGTTTATATCTGACAGTATCCTTGGATACGAAAACAGACGTTAACTTAGGTTCCTTTTTTAAGCGTGTTTTATCACACCTGAAGGATGGGTAGGTTCAAGGGTAATTAGAGCTTCTGAGATGTTTCCCATTGCCTTTATCAGTGATGGATTTAGTTTGGTTCTACAAAACATGTACATTTTGCAGCTCTTGGTTGATGGATTCTCAAGTTTCCCGGGTTCATTATGGAAAGGATTCTTCATAAACTCTGTTAAAAGAGCTTGAACTGTTACTTGGAGCATTTCTGATTTAATATTATTTTATTATTCTAATTAGAGACCAATCAGGGTTAGACAACCCTGTGGGAATCAATGTTTACAGTATGTAGGCATACACACTGTTACACACTATACTGGTAACTGATTTTTGAATAACAATTTTTGTGAATATTAACAATGAAGAGAAATCATTCGGTGGAAATGTGGAATAGAAATACACCCTGTCTCATAAAAAAAGGCCCCCCTACAATAATGTGAATAACTTTTGAAAAGAATTATCAATCCATTCGCCGTCTGGAGCCTCACTAGGACTACCAATTTGATATATCCTCACAAATTTTGGGCAACATATCTTGAAAAATGACGAAACTGGAGAGTTTTCCGCATACAAAGGGTGTTTGACGTAGTGGCCAATATGGGATATCTTTTAAAGCCGATTTCTGTGAAATTTACTAATAATATGAAACAATCAATTCTAGCCAACATCACCAACTTTTGATTGGATATCTTTCAAACGGAGAAAGTTATTGATATTAGTGTGACAGTGATAGACTAGCATAGAAAGAAGCTTGCGTTATTTAACATGCATGACTTGTGAAACTGCAATATTTGTTATATTATAATATTTAATAATATAATTATTTAATAATATTTGAGTTGCACTCAAATATCAATACCTTTTTTGTTTTGAACGATATCCAATCGAAATTTGGTGATGTTGGCTAAAATTGATTGGTCCATATTATTGGTAAATTTCATAGAATCGGCTTTAAAAGAGGGCTCTTTTGAAGAACCAGAGTGAAGATCAAGATATCCCATGTTGGAGAACTCTCCATTTTCGTCATTTTCCAAGATATATTGACTAAAATGTATGGGCATATGTCAAATTGGTTGTTGTAGTGGGGCTGCAAATGACGAATGAAATGGTAATTTCTGTTCAAAAGTTCTTTACATTATTGTAAGGGGACCGTTTATTGTGAGACAGGGTGTAGAACCAGGCTACTGTTAGTGTTGCATTTATAAGTCTAAATATCATAAATATTACAAAATGTGTTAATGAAGCTTAGTTGAACTGGGCTGTAGAAAGGCAAAACGCATTAAAAACCACTTGCATCATTTTGAGAAAAAGGCAAAAAAAACAAAATCGGCCAAATATTTAACTTTCTAATAATTTCTGTACAGGTTTTGAATGAAAAGTGAAATACTTATCATTGAGATGCTTTGTTAGTAGCCGTATGCATTATTCCTGAATCTCAATTATTAGTGAATTGAATCTTTTTTATTGAAAAGTTTATATTATGAATACCTCTTTATTCATGAACAACAATTTATAACAATTGAAATTATTATATTATTTACAAACAGGCCAATATTAAATATTGAATCTTTCTGTGATTAATAGTCTTCATATTTGTTCACTCAAATAGTTTAATGTCACTAAATTTTTAACATAAAACAGAGAAGTAAGTTTTAAAATACAAAATAATAACAACAGTATCCTTTTTGTGCTTAAATCCTATTTGTTTAAAAACATTTGTTATTAAAATTTTGTAAAGGCTTGTGATGCACAGCTTGCCAGTGTTGATAATAAGTTAACGCTTATGTTACCATGGCTGCAGAGTCACTGTGTAAACAATTACAGCTGATTGGACAGGGATAAATAGTGATTTTTATCTCTGCAAATCTCACTTTTTGCTGAATTAAATATATTTAGAAACAAATAATTCCAAAATTGCTTCGCATTGAGGTCGGTGGAGAAATGTTTTATATCAGTAAAAATGTGACAATTCTAATGCAGGTCTTATTTCAAAATTGAAAAAATTGGACTTAAATGCGTTATGGCTTTCTACAGCCCAACTGGCCTCGAACTAAAAGGAATCTAAAGCAGACCTAACTGGCCAACAACAATGTGTTAAGTTTACACTGTTAACACATTGTTGTTAGGCAGTTAGGTCTGCTTTAGATTCTTTTTAGTTCAGGTCCATTTCAACTAAGCTTCATTAACATGCTTTGCTACAAAGATATGTTAATAATATCTTTAACATCATATCATGATGTTAGAATTATATACTATGATAGAATTATAGAAATGATAGAATTATATACTAGGTATTCTATCATTGTAACATTTGTTTAAGTTCTCCTTGTTTCAGGTCATTACATGACCTCTTCTCGCATCATTCTGTGTAAACACATGTGTTTGTCATGTTTGCGCACACAGCTGTATGCCCGTATAACCAAGCAAGGCTGGTTTGACATGAGAGAGGGAGACTTCATCTTCCACGATGTCATTGGAGACTGTAACCAGTTCCTCAGTGTATGTATTCTGTTTTCTCTTGTATTCTGTATTGCTCTTAATATTTTAATGCACTCTACTAGGTATGTGCAAATACTACCCTATTGCTAGATTAATGTCACTTGTGTGCTGTCTTGCTTATTTGTGGATCATCTCCCGTGTTATCGAGCTCTGTTCTGAGTGCTACAGACGCTTCAACTTGATTTTTTCTTCCCGTATATTTTAACACATGACATAGTACGCACATGCCAGCTTTCTTTCCTTGTTGCTGTTGTTAATATTGTTAGTTTACTTCTCCGTGATTAGTCGTACCTTTGCCTCTGGATATCGTGACAATGCTTTAGCGCAGGTACTCGATGAACGCCTTCCATCTTCCAGGCACCGATACTCACCCATGCCCAAGGGTGCCGGGGATATCTTGTAGACTGACCTGTTCACATGATAATAATGGGCTTCTTTCAACTCTGCGTCGACCAATAGTTTGATAGGCCTACAATGCTTCTATCTTTTTTCTGTATTATGAAATTCTAGCATATATATAATTGTAATACATTATGCATCTCAATGTATTTTAATGTACTTGCAATAAATTATATTCGAATACATTTTGTATTTAATTTATTTAATATTGTATATATAAGTTCTGGTTGGATACTGTATAGCCTACTGTGTAACATGCTTGCTTTCGATAAACAAGATGTCACGGTTTCTCTGATTGTATCCCTCAATACGGAAACAACGTTAAACTTAACTTTATAGCTTTTAATTACAAGGCAAACATTGTAATCTTGCCACACATACAAATTAGTTTTAACGTTTGTAGAATGCTTGTTCGAATGTGTGTTTCAATGTGTGTGTTTTTACAGTTTGTAGAGTAGTAAAACTTTCAGTTTGTGTGTTTTTACTGTTGCAGAGTGGCAACACTCATCACATTATGAACGGAGTACAGCTGTTGTCTCAAATTGTCTGCGAGATGAACCAAGTCTCTGAGGTAGCTTTCCTTTATCTTCTCTGAGATCTTCTATGTCAATTGTCCATCTATCTAACTCTCTGTCTCTCAATCTCTTTCTCTCTCTCTCAATCATTTTTTGTATGCATGTTCGCTTTGTCTGTATTTGTTTGTATTTTTTGTATGTATGTATGGTGATCAGCTAGATAAGACCCAGGTATTCTCTGATGGCCAAGTGTGCTTGATCGGATAAACAGCGGATATGCGTATTGTCAGAACCTTCAGTTCAGTCAATCCGCATTTCCGCAGTAGTTAGTCTACTTATACCCCATCAATTAGACTTGCCCCTGTGCCATATTGTATTCAATTGTTGTGTTTTAGGGTCATGGTAGGGTTTGGGATAAAGGGTTGTCTTAAACTTCACCTAGACTAAAAGCCAACCCTAGCCCTAAATTTATTCGACGCTATCTGTGAAAATGTGGAGAAAATCGAACAAATTTTATTGTAACAGGCACAAGTCTTAACTAGAGCCGAAGAGAGTACGAAGTTTTATATTTTGTAAGTTGACGTCCCTGACATCATCCTTGAATGAGGAAATGGACGTTAAACCTTTATTATTATTATTATAATAATATTAATAAGCTTATTCAAAATATGCAAAATTTTCAAGAAATTGAGCGTGCATGGCCCCTCGATTTGAGGAGGTGCCCAAGCTCACCGTTCCCCCCATTTGAGGGGGCAGGGGCAGTGAAATTTTTGAGGTGGCACAAATATTTGTTTAATTAAGTTGTTTTCGAGGGGGCCCGGGGCAGGTTGAATCGAGGCTAAACGAGGGGGCCAAGGGTCCAAAAAAGGTAACCTATTTCAATGGGTCAAATTGTAATAATTTCAAATTGAGGGGCAGGCCTCCCCGCCCCCTCAGTCTGCCCCAGGGCATGGCTAAATGGATTAATCCGCATTTCGTCCATAGCGGAAATGCGGAAATGTACAAGTTCTCATTTGCACATTAAAATAAACTTTTTGTTCTCATTGTCCTCTCGATTTAAACATGGAAAAATTCCAATTTCTCCACCCGACTAGAGTGGAGCGGGGGGGAGTAATAACCCCTTCTATTTGCGAATTTATAATTTTGGATTCTTGGCCCCTTCGATAAGTCTCAATTCAACCTGCCTCCACTCAAAAAAAACATGTAAAAGATTGAACCCTACTCTAAAATTCCTAGATCACCACTGCTAGCATCAATTAATCAATTAGAACATCATTTCCGGTTCCTTGTCCTGAGGCAATGTCAGGGACGTCCCAAGAGGATTGTGCACATTTGATTACGAGGTGTTCAAATATAGTCAAACTTCGATTCTCCGTGTTAAACTTGATCGATGAAAAATGAAATTTAATATCTTTTCACAGTATTTTAGAGAAATCTCATATTCCAGATGATGTCATGCACGACCATTACACGTACATTCCTATCATAAAAATGAAGATTTATATATTTCTGATGCTTTGCAGAATGCAAAATGAATTTGCTAAAGTAGAAATTGTAATGTTTGGTTGATTAATAATATTATTTGGCTGAACAAGTGACAGTGACATGTGTTGCTTAGCGACCATTATGTGCCTGCCCAGTGGTGGCGGGTGACCAATCAGCTGCTAATGTCTACCCAATCAAATGATGTTAACAATTTGAGTTATCTTGACTACGTTTAACTAATGAAACTGTAATGAAACCTGGTGTGAATAAACGTTTTCAAATCTTTTGTTTGAATCCTCGGCAATTTCCCTTATTCTAAAGGTTAGTTACTCCTTGATTTCATTCCATATTTCTACACGACTGTATGAACCGGGCATCAATCATTCAATCTCTTTCTCAGTCAATCAATCTCTTTCAAGCGGTAAGCTTTCAAGTGTTATCCATAAGGTAAAGTGATGAGATTTTGACGGAGGTTAATACTTCCTGAACTTGAAGAGGAATGTCTAAAGCTAGGCCGAACCCTATTCAGTAGCATTTTTAATAACGAACAACAGGTATTGAATCAGTTATGACCACATATTAAAGTTGGCCTACAATCTTATAACCTTCGCAAGAGATCTCGTAATAGAACGCACTGCTCTCACAGCTAAAAACTTCATCAACAGTTTTAATGCTCTTGGAATATTAATTGATTTTAGCAAGTCCTACTTTAGATCTTGTTCTCAATTATAGATCAACTTAAGCTCAATGCTAACTGATTCTTATGGACTAATGTATGTATTTTGTTTGTATTTGTTTTGCTATGTATGTATTCTACTTTATAATATCATTGTGCGTGTGTCATAATGATTTGTTAACAAAATACTACTACTACTACTACTACTACTACTACTACTTTAATTTGCCATCGCCTATCGGAATTTTGCATTCTCTTTATCTTGGTAAATACGTAAGAGTAATTATGAGCTATAGAATTAATAATTATGACAGAAAATGATACATGTACTCAAAGAAGGGTAACTATTATTAGTAAATGTTAGCGAAGTTTACCCATCATGCACAGCCATTCGAGGAGTCCATACATGTCTGGAATCTACAGTCAGCGTCGTCACATTGTACTGGGTAGAGTCCCATTCCAACCTGGAGTCAATCCATTCCTAATGATGTAAATGAAAATATATACGGTAATATAATCAATTACAAAATTAATCCAGAAAAATTATTATTATTTTAAAAGTAGTCTTACACGTACGATATGTAGTAGCGTTACAGTAGGCCTAGTATGATAATTATGTAGTTACTAGTGCTTAGCCCGTGAAAGGTTTCAGCGAATCTAGTAATTCGCAGTTAGGCCTATATTGACTTATTGAATCTACTGTATTCTCTTTCACCAGAAAGCACAAGCAAATAAAATTAAAACTTCTGATAGAAGTTTTGATTTGATTTGATTAATTTATTTTACGTTACAGAACAAAATAGAGACAGATATAAACAGTTCAACTTCTAAAAAAGTTCTTAAATTGTGAGAGGGCGCCAGTCACCCATTATAAACCGGACTATTTTACATTCAACCGCCATTGGTTTTAATCTCACCCGTTTTTCTATTTCCATGTGAATTCTATATCCGTAACGTTTCTGACAATTATAAGAGTAGATTAGGTACGGACACGGAACTGTGTTTTATATTCACGTATACACTGTTTACATAACATTGTTTCCCGCGTTATTTGTTATGATTTTAAGCCCACTAAATTCTTACC
>JAQFZF010004736.1:0-10371 GCA_034695365.1 Enchytraeus norvegicus
TGATTGATTGATTAATAAACATAGTTCTCTCTCTCTCTCTCTCTCTCTCTCAGTGTTTTACGACTGTGTTTCACTACTCAGTGTTTAACGACTGTGTTTCACTACTCAGCAAAGTAAAGGCACGGTAGAGTAGCATCCTGTCAAATCTGACCCCTAGTGCAGAGCTGACCCCGTTTCGGAGATCATTCGGCGCATATGTGACAATTGGCATATATCACCAGTAATCTAGCGGCAAGATC
Organism: Enchytraeus norvegicus; assembly: GCA_034695365.1. NCBI lineage: Eukaryota > Metazoa > Annelida > Clitellata > Enchytraeida > Enchytraeidae > Enchytraeus > Enchytraeus norvegicus. The sequence continues at coordinate 240 of JAQFZF010004736.1, forward strand.
GCCAGCCCCACTTTCGATCAATTACGTTCATACGCGAGACCAGTGTTTACCTTCGCAATCACTTAAGTAGATAGTACTAAAATACATACATCTGCCGTTGTTGGGTTTCTACAACTGTTACAACATATAAAGTATAAGACTTGCACTAAGAGAACCAGATCTTTCTTCCCCTATATTTTCACAAATGTCATACGCACATTCTGATTTCCTTTCTTAGTTGCTGTTTCTATGTTTTATTATTTTGTTTACCATACCATGGTTAATACCTTCTGACAGCGCACTAAGCAAAAAGCGCAGATATTCGAATAACCTTCCAGACACCCTGGTGTTATTATTTTTCTTGTCAACTGACCTGGAAATCGATCCCAGATCACTCGATTCTGAGGCAAACACTCTACCAATACGCCAACCAATCTCCCCCAATTTTGTCTGCATTATTACTTGGATCTCTGATCGTATGGTAACTAACTAACATCCTACGCATATAGGCTATCAAGCATCTTATTTCACAAAATATCAAGCTCTCCGAGACGTAGACGATCATGTCATTCCTCGCAAACATTTTTCATATACTCTACTCGACTTGTCTCTTTAATGGGGAACCTAGGACAGAAAAACATAAATAAATTGTCAACGAATGCTGACTTTTTATTTGCTTTAGTTTGCCCGTTTCTAGAACAAATAGTGTAGTGCACTTAACGTTGCGCCGTGCTTTGATTAAGTACCGTAGTGATAATATGATAGGGCTGATAAGAAGTCAAACTTGTTCTTGATAAAATACTAAAGAACTTGTGGCAAAAGATACAGGGCTCGCAGTTATGCATTGTAGATAAAGCTATACCAGTGGAAACAATTATTTTTATTTTATTTTATTTTCGTTATCATCCACACCGATATTAGAACAAGTTGCATCTCATCGTTAAACAGTTTATTGTGGGGTGATATACAAGTTGCCACAGGCTTTGCAACACTTATGTGGTACTTTAAAAATTAAATTATGGACAGCTCTTGGAATATTAAATTTATAACTGGGAGTGTATTTGACATTTTTCCCGTGTTGGATCCGAGAAACTTGAGAATAGAACAACTAAAATCTGCACATGTTTCGTAAAAGCTGACTAATTCGACTATTTTCATACTGAGGAAGGCAACGGCAATCCACCTCGGAAGTCAGACTATATATTCCCAAGAAAAAAGGTTACATTCTGGGTGTGGTAAAGGTATATCCTTTTATATCCTTTTCGATGGGATCAACTTGATGATCGATGGGGTGCTCATTGTGAACGTGATAGCAGATTGTGTTTCAGAATATGTAGGCCTACCTTGGACCTGCCGTTTGGCAGTCCACTCGAGATAGATATAAACGATGTTATAATTAATTGTCTTAATTAAGATAATTTTTCAATTAGTGTTAATACTGTAGCTATACTTCATATCATGTAATGACGTCAATTTTCAAGTAATTTCCAAATAAAAGCACAAATGGGTTACCTTGCACTAGAATATATAATATAGGCCTATATATATGACAGCTCATAGATCTCTACATAATTATGTTTTGACTTATATCCCATGCCTATCAGTGAATGGTCCTTATAAAAAATTGATGCCGTATACCTATCTGCTCATGCCAATAAATTAAAACTCATTTTATAGATCTTTAGTAGATATAAAGAGTCATCGTCCCATATAGACTTGACACTTTCTGTGTAACGCTGGCAGAGTAAATGAGAAAGATTACAATTATTGGTAATAAAATATAGAAAATAATTATCTATCACTGATAGTGTTTGTCACCGATAACACTAATTACCTACAAGCGTACTAATTATGACGTCAACTCTCATTAATTTATTTTCTCAACTCAAAACTTATCTCTTCGCACCAAATTAAATGATTTATAAACTGTCCTTTAGTAAAAACTCATCTATTCTCACATTAGATCTGTTCTAACAGACTTTCAATGTTTATGATATCGCTTTCTCTTCGTCTTATGCAAGAATAGTCTGGTTGTTCGAAGCTGTCTGTAGTTGCGCATTCCGTTTGGGACGTCCCTGACATCGCCTTCGGATGAGGAACTAGAAATGAAATCCTCCTTGATTGATTAATTTATTTCAAATGAATCCCAGTACTCTGTTTTATATTATCACTAAATTTAATAATTATGTCACCAAAACTGTCTTGTGTCTGAATTGCAATTGTTCCACTAACCTTCTTCAGTAATTCAAATTTCCGTCAGTATGAAATATTAAATACGGTATGTTTTTATAAATAAACCTAGGCCTACATAGATATAGTATAGAAGTTTTTAAATCACTGCTTAAGTAATAATGTTTTAGCATTATGTGATCGGGAGCCTATACGATATGATCTTCTTATACGAAAATTAAAAATTAAATAAGAAATAGACTATATATCTCTTATCTGAAGAAACATAGACCCAAATAATAAAATGTTATCTCATGTTTATACATAAATATATCAACTTATTTAAACGGTCGCCTGTCATTTTGTGATATTAACTTCTTTCTAGGAATCATTTAATATATAATAGCACTTAAAACATAGACACTTTAAACAGGCTTTTATCTTCATACTGCAACTTGTTTATTGATAAACAAGTTGATAAACAAGAACTTTCTATACCACTTATAATTATCATCTATCAACACTGCAGGGTCAAACACGGTGCTAGTAAAATTATATATAAGTCCGACATGGAGGATTTAAGAAATGGAGTTTAAGCTTGCAGCAGAAGAGCGAGCTCTCAGATGTTGTCATGGATGACGGTAGCACTCTAATTGTTGTTGTTGTATTGTAGGTGATACCATACATGAAGGAGGCTATATCTGTTGGTCGCACGGCCGCAATACTCGTCTCACCACAGATACTTCGTTTAGTTATACAGACTCTGAGACGACATCGGATTACATTCATCACTGAAGTATATAACAGGTGGGTGCTGCCAGAATTAGCATACCAACTCTAGGCTGGTAGATGCTTTAAGGGTAATTGGACACACTCCCCCCCCCCCACTCAGGCAATTAAATCATGCCGTTAATATATGCCGTTATCATTGTGTTAATATTGTGAGAACGTTCATGAATTTTTTTTAATGAAAATGTTACTATTGTGAGAACGTAATTGAAATGTTTTAGGAAAATGCTAATATTTTGAGAACGTTAATGAAATAAAAATGTTACTATTGTGAGAACGTTAACGAAATGTTTTATGAAAATGCTACTATTTTGAGAACGTTAATGAACTAAAGTGTTACTATTGTGAGAACGTTAATGAAATGTAACATTGACAAGAGTAACATTTTTATTTCATTAACGTTCTCAAAATAGTAGCATTTTTATCAAACATTTCATTTACGTTCTCACAATAGTAACACAGTAGTGGCTGACACGTGTTGATGCTTCTTAAACACAACAAGTGTCGGAATGATTAATTGCCTGAGTGGGGGAAGGGCGTGAGTCCATTGCCGGAGTTGGGGGGGGAAGCGTGTCCAATTACCGTTAATTGCATCTGACAACGTTAGGCCCGTGGATGAACCGTCCGTGGATGAACCGTCCAGTGGATAAACCGTCCGTGGATGAACCGTCCGTGGTTGAACCGTGCGTGGATGAATCGTCCGTGGATGAATCGTCCATGGATGAATCGTCCTAGAATCTCTAGCTTACATATGAATGGCCGTATGCAACCGTATGCAAAAGTGGAACAAGTAACGTCAAAAATATAGTTTAAAAATGGTGTTTAATTCAACAATGTCTCTAAATTTTTTCATAATATTGAGCATATTTTGTTGGTATTTACTAGATCAATTGGTGTTCTACAACACTGGCCAAAAATTATTTTCTTTCAGTTTATGGTTTTGAAAATATGAAATAAGTTGTTTTGTGGGTTGGTCCACTTTTGCATACGGTCATTCAATTATAATATAATCATACCGCTCTCTCTCTCTCAGTGCACTGCCTAACGGCAGGTCAATAGCATACAACTGTAGAGTTTGTATGCTATATTTTCTTGGATGCAATCCTTTTATGAGGGGTCTCCTTAACCAGTGACTGCGTTAATCGGCTTCTGCAAAGCACGTGCAGCGTTCAGTTGGTCTATTCCTATGTTTGGCGAATCCAAAACGGCACATAAGATAATGAACGCAATGCACGCAACATTACCTGGCTATAAATTCCAGAGCTTATAACAAACAAAGTTACTAAACAGGCACAAGATATGCCACAGGATCGGAATCAGCTCCGCGCCTACGTTCGGTAACGAATATAGCACATAACCTATTCTTACAATATAGTACCGTACTCATATTTTGTTGAATTAATTTTATTTCTACAGTAAAAGTTTAGAGAATTCGAGTAAAGAGGCAAAACAAAGAGAAGACTCAGCCTCTGACCAGCTTGGATCACTTCAGCCTATGCTGCTGCATGAGACTTTGGAGGAAAAAATAGCTGATCATACCAGATACCTGTCCTATGACGAGGTTTTATAGAATTTATATTTATTTAACTCTTTTAGTATTATTTTACAAATGAAGAAGTTTTAAATAGGATGGTAACAACAAGAAATATAATAAAAACTTCTTGAAACAGGCAGAGGAGTTTGTTGGTCATGTCATGAGGTATAAAGAAATAGAAAGCATAATCCTAAGCGGAGAAATTGAAGGAAAGCGTCGCAATGCATCTTACAGATGGGCCTATAAGAAAGAAAAAATGGATCACCAACAACGAGTTATGTCTTTCAGTAGCCTAGAATTATTTGATAAAAAAAATTAAGTTATGTATTTATAGCGCAAATAATTATTATACTTATGGTGATAAATCTTTTACATAATGACATACGTGTACCACTTTATTCTAGACGAAGAGTCTGAAAAACTTAAACATTTAAATTTAGTTTAATGTCTGAGAATTCTCGGATTCTTTGTCAAAATAATTACTAAGTTATAAAATAATGTAACAAAATAAAATCTTATGGTCATGAATGTCGGGAAGGTCATCAGTGATACCATAGACTAGCATCTATCTATCCAGTGGTCTTCCACGTGGTAGGTCCAAGGCAAAAATGCATGTACACTATCAACTACCTGCTCTTTAATGAGCACACCATCGACCAAACTAATAAGTCCATCTCATCACAAAGGCTTTGCCATTTCACACCTAAAATGATGCAAGAAAAATATAGGTTTCTGAGGTGGTTTTCCATTGCCTTCCTCGGTATCTGCGTTAGTCGGCTCTTACGAAACACGTGCACTGTCGTGCAGTTATCGGTTGGACTATTCTCCTCAAATATCCCGGACCCAACACGGGAAAACAGGCATAGATTGGCATAATAAACTGGCATACAGCTTATCCCTGATATCACCTTCTAGTGAGGAACGGGACGGTAAATCATCATTGATTGATTGATTGATTGATTAGAGCTTTATTATTTGTTGCATGTGAAATAGCAAGTCAGTTGGTTACAGCAGAAGGTAGCTACATCCGGCATAGCTCAGCTGTACACATTAGCCAAGACATACGAGAATAGATCCATGCATTGCGTTATGGTATGATACCTCTTTAAATAAACGTATACACTTCACTCTCTCCCTATCTCAGTCTCTGTCCGTGTCTCTGTCTCTTTCTCTCTCTCTCTCTCTCTCTCTCTCTCTCTCTCTCTTTCGCTCGCTCGCTCTCTCACTTATTATTCTCCTTTATTTTTTTTTCTTTCTTTATTTTTCTCATTTTCTCTAGCGCTCTTCTCTCAATCTCTCTCTCTGATTCTCTCTTTCTCTCTCGCCTTCTCTCTCCAGTGTCGGTTCCATGCAGTGTCAAGATTTAGTTGATCATGGTTTTCACAGAATAATACGATTAGGAATACTATTATGATCACTATCGCATAACTATAATTATACGTACACTCATAAACTGGCTACAGATTCCTGTTTCAACTCTTATATAATTAGTCGAACTGGCTCTATTCTGTCTTTGCTTACTCTATTAATCTATTCGCTGATGTTATTACAGTTGATGTTATAGAAGTTTCTGATTGACTGATTGATTGAATGAATGAATGAATGATTAATTGATTGATTGATTCAGATTAATTACAATAAGCCACATTTGCCGATGATATGGATAGACGCCAACCTGAGAGCAAGTGAATGGATTTCATCTGCTGTAGCGCTGTATCTTATCGATCAGGTGCGCCAATCAATAAATCAATAAATCAATCAATCAATCAATCAATCAATCAATTAATTAATCAATCAATCAATCAATCAATAAATCAGTCTATCTATCAGTAAATCAAAATCTATCTATCTATCCAGTTCTCTGCCACTTGGCAGGTCCAAGGCAAAAATTCATGCACACAAGCAACTATCTCGCTCTTTATTGAGCACACCATCGAACAACCTAATAAGTCCGTCTCATCATAGAGGCTTTGCCTTTTCCACACCTAAAATGATGCCTTTGCTCAAGGAAAATATAGGTATCTGAGGTGGTTTTCCATTGCCTTCCTCAGTATCTGTTTAGTCGGTTCTTACGAAACACGTGCAGTTATCGGTTGGACTATTCTCAAATATCCCGGACCAAACACGGGAATAAATCAATATAATATTCAATACAGTATGGGTATAACTGAAATCATCTGGCAGCGATATCCGGGACTGCATCTTAATTATAATTATTACTGGCAATTTATTGCATGATGTTATTGTCTCTGACATCATCCATGGTAGACATACAGAAGCAAAACCCTTATATATTATGTGTAACTCCGGATGGAGAAGCGGTGGTGATTGATTGATTGATGAATTAATTTATTTCACTGATTTATAGAGTGATTGGCTAGTATTTAATGACCATTTTAATGAGTTTCTTTTCACGAGATTCTATGAGGGGCATCATAATTATGATCCTGTATTTCTGGGATCAAACTTAAGACTTCCGATCGTACCTAATCACGACTGTGATTGATTGATTAACTAATTGGTTGATTGAAATAAAATACCACTGGTGTTAACAGCCCTGTGGGCACAGGGCTGTGAACACCCGTGTTAACATGTTTTATAAAAGCGATTCATCAAGAATGGAATGAATCGTGGCCCGGCTACTCGAGATCGACTAGATTGAAAGAGCCGTGATAGCAAACCGAATTAAACCTCTGCAGAGCGATTGCGAGCATCTGCCTCAGAAAATAAGTCTCTCGCTGAACCCAGGTAAGCAGCGCAATCTGTCTGCCGATGCCATTGATGACATCAGCTCCACAGGGGCTCATCGGGCCTATTGCTTGAATAATTAATTGATTGATTGATTGATTGATTGATTGATTCTATCACCACAGATTGTAGAGGGTGTCTCAGATGAACATGATGATATTTATAGGAACATCACCAGTTGTTTTGAGATCTAACTTCTGAATTATGATCGTTCCTAACGCTAATCTGGACTGGACTGATTATAATCAGTCCAGATTAGCGTTAGGAACGATCATAACCCAAAAGTTTGATAAATAATTAATTATTGATTAACTAATATTAACTAATTGATAGATTGATTGATTGATTGGTTCTATAACCAATCAATCATGACGTCCCCGATATCGTCGTCAGATGATGAACCGGACGTTAAACCGCTATTTGATTTGATTTGATTTGATAACTATTGATTGATTAACTAATTAGCTTATTGATAGATAGATTGATTGATTGGTTTTATAACCATTGATTGATTAACTAATATTAACTAATTGATAGATTGATGGATTGATTGCTTCTATAACTATTGATTGATTAACTAATATTAACTTATTGATAAATTTGATTGATTGATTGATTGACTAACTAATATTAACTATTTGATTAATTGATTGATTGGTTCTATAACCATAGCTACTGAATGGTGTTTCAGATGATCCGGTGTTTCTGAGATCTAACTTTAGGCTCATGATTGTTCCTAATGCTAATCTCAACTGTTTATTTATTGATTAACTAATTGGTTGATTGATTAATTGATTGATTGATTGATTGATTCTATCACCCCAGCTATTGAACGGTGTCTCGGATGACCCGGTGTTTCTGAGATCTAACTTTAGGTTCATGATCGTTCCTAACGCTAATCCAGACGGCTACGCATATACCTGGGTTGAGGTTTGTTTGCCTAGTATGTTTATCTCAATCAATCATTCAGTCGATCAATCAATCAATCAATTCCAAACTTTTATATCGTGCACTCTTAACTAAGTTTCAGAATCACCCTGGAACACAGACCGCAACCATAAGCCGCAACCGATGTGGCAGAATTTTTTATCGTATTCAATTTATCACAACGTGGTCTTAACCTCCTTTCATCTTATGAAGGTGATTATTAGTATCTGTGCTCGTCTGGTCGTAAAATTAAATATTTTGGCCTATGCCATATATTAGAGAGTAAAATATGGAATTGCAGTCGGCATATCGATGATGTATCTTAGTTAAAATGTCTCTATCCTTAAGTGTCTCAGAAAATGTTACAATACCGGTAACCGACTTTGAGTTCTAAGTTTTCATGCTATGTAGGCCAATAGAGTTACAATCTAGAAATTATATTTTAGATACATTAATTCTGTTGGCTATTTTATGTCTAGGGGGGGGACCGGCTATGGGTTAAGAACAGACAACCGAACAGCTTTACGAGCACGACATTATGTGTTGGTACAGATTTAACGAGAAACTTTGACGTCGACTTTGGTGGTTAGTAACTTTAAGACATTATTATGGTGTTATTTTAATTTTGCATTTAATTAGACCTACTTGAAAAATGTATATAAGACTATAGGTCTACTATATGAAACAGATACGAATTTGGCCTTTCCTGTCTTGTTAAATTCGTCCATTCAGTGCTCTGCTAAATGAAGGCTCAAAGCAGAAATTCATAGACAATCTACTACTTTGCTCACTAACAGAACACACCAACTTAATATACAGATAGACTATTGCAAAATGAATCACAAATACAATGCAATAATACCATATATTACATTTAACGCCCGTTTCAATATCTGACGACTACATCAAGGACGAAAACAATTTTTTATGTGTCTTTAAATAGCCTATCTCTCTCTCTCTCTCTCTCTCTCTATAGTGCACTGCCAAATGGCAGGTCCAATGTACATATTCTGAAAAACAGTTTGCTATCCCGCTCACTAATGAGCACTCCATCGATCATCAAGATCATGCCTTTACTGCACCTAAAATGTAACCTTTTTCTTGGGAATATATATCTGATTTCCGAGGTGGTTTACCGTTGCCTTCCTCAGTAAGAAAATATCTGCGTTAGTCGAAACGAAATAACCTATAGCTTATTTTCTCACCTTACTAACCTTATTTACTAATTTACCTTATTTAACTAATTACCTTATTACCTTATTTTACCTTAATTATCTAATTTTTTTTAATGTTTAAGTTTAATTTTAATTAATTAAACTTTAAATTTAAATTATAATTATAATTATTATATTTTTACATTTTTCTTTATTTTTCAATTTAGGTAATTTTACTAATGTAACCTTATTTACTAATTTACTAACCTTATTTTCTTGTATTTCTGCAGCTTACGGATCTAGCAACGACTCTTGTGATGGCAGATATCCGGGGCCTAGAGCTTTCTCCGAGCCCGAGACAAAAGCAATAGATGACATCCTGATGGACTACAGGTCGGAGCTTAGAATGTACTACTCTCTACAGTCATACGGGCAGCAGTGGCTTCTGCCATTCGCCTACAGACTGGAGCACCCTGTTGACTACAATGAACTGGTTAGTCTCTCTCTGTCGGTCTCTCTTCGTTTCTCTCTGTCTTTATCTCTCTCTTCCCCCCTATCGGTCTGTCTTTGACTCTCTGTCTCTTTTGTCTCTCTCTATCTGTTTCTCTCTGTCCCTTTCTCTTTGTCTGTCTGTGTCTCTGTGTGTGTGTGCGTGAGTGTCTCTCTCTCTCTCTCTCTCTCCATCTTTCTCTCACTCTCTCTATATCCTTCTTTCTCTCCCTCTGTCTCTGTCTGTCTGTCTCTCTGTCTGCTCTCCTGTCTCTCTCTCTGTCTGTCTCTCTCTCTCTCTCTGTCTCTCTCTATCTCTCTCTCTTTCTCACTCTATATCTCG